>WOGO01002163.1:0-16367 GCA_015342085.1 Leptinotarsa defecta | reverse complement strand
ACACGGTTACTGTAAAACAGTCCCTCCAACGAATGTTCAGAGGAAAAGTTATTGGATGCAACTGGGAACATTATTGGCCACTTAGATCACCCGGCTTGACGCCTTGAGACTTTTTCTTGAGGGGTTACCTGAAACAAAAAGTGTACCGAAGTAGACCATTTACTGTCATATAACATCTGAAAAATACCATTCGCGAGTGCTGTGCAAATATAAATCCCCGATTTATTAAAAATGCAGTTACAGAATACAGTAGAAGGACCATAATTTGTATTGAACGTGGAGGACGACATACTGAAACGTAGGCTATAAGTGTTTGACAACCTCATTTAGATCAATAAGTAATTTTTTGTACCCATTTGTATTTTCTATAATATGATTGTTGTTTAAAATTTATAATAATAATAATTTATATAATAATGAAATATGATGAAGAAAATAAAAGATCTAGTAATTCGAGTATTATTCAGAATTTTCCCACTTGACAGTGTCAGTCAAATTTTGAACAAATGTCATCATTTCATGTTTTTTCTATCTGTTTTTGAACCATTTTATAAACTCTCATTATTGTAGTTGTCCTGACGAAGGTGTGAAATATACCGAAAGATTGACATATAATAAAGAGTTTTCTTTGTAACAGCCCAATTTTCAAACCAACCAAAAAAATTATTTCATCTCTCTGAATGAATTCGTATTTCAAGTACTCACGTGTTTGAATAATATCCGCTTACTTCTCCTAATCATCTTCGTTACAGGAAATTGAACTTCAACAAAGAGTCAAGACGTATGCTAACGACCTCCAAAAACGTCCAAAATGATTTATTTCACAATTCGCCGAGTCATGTTGAATTAAAATGAATCTGCTTCATGATCGAATAGAAGATAGCAAAATCATCAGTCTGTAACCCAAAAAGGTTGTCACTGTAGAAATAATCACGTATTTTTGTTGTCAGGGCCCGAGTCAGAGTATTCTGAATTTACTCTTATCGTCTGCGGAACTTAGTTGAGAAAACCCGTATTTTTTCAGATTTCTTGTAACTTTTGAACTCCTCCCTCATGTTCTATTAAATCAAATAATTGTACGTATAAGAATAATATTGAGTTTCTCGTCATCTGGAAAATTGTAGTCAAAAAAGCCTTCCACTGACTATAAGAGGCGCACTTGCCCACTCACCGCATTCATTATTTTTCAAGTAAAGAAAGAGTTTCAAAACATGCACATTTTTCAGTGCAAGTAAGTGATGAAGTGATATCTTTCACAGATGACTCCTAATCAAAATTAAATTTTACATTTTTGATCACACAGATATAATAGTATTTTTGTTTTTCAGTTTATTGTAACATAATAAATGAATATTAGATACCAGTAGATGGAAGTGGTATTTGTTATAGAAAAGATCTGAAAAAGACATAGTTGTGAATTATGGAACCCTTATTCATAATGTTAAAATATCGATTTTTTTGCTCATAATTGGTTTCATCGTAAAAATTTCCGATAACTGTTTGTATTTACGTGTGATTCCTAACTGTGTTAGGAATCACACTTTAAAAGGTAAGACCTCTTTAGTCCTTAGCTCGCACAAATTTCTCAACTTCTGAGAATTGTTGTTCGTATGGGGGCAACAGCTGATTGAAGGAAAAACAGATTTTAAACAGATTTTGTCATTGAATTGAGCTTCAATTGGCTTCACACATTGTCAAAGAACGCACTTCATGAGATGTTTTTTTTAAGAACAAAATACAAGCACTACAGGAAAACCCTTAAGCAGCTCTAAAAGCGATGTCTGTGGGAAAGGAGCGATTCGCATTGGATTTGAATCGCTGGAGATTGAATCCATATGGGATTTTTCCACAGTTCATGTGGACTATGGATCCCTGGGGAACACCAGCGTTGATGGTGAAAGTATTCGAGAGATATCCATCGACGGCCACTTGCAGGGGACGTTCTTTCTGAAAGCTGAAGAGCCATACACAAAAATGATCCGACAAGCCAAAGTATCGTAGTTTGGCCAGCAAACCCTCATGTCACACACGGTCAAAAGCCTTAGAAATATTAAGCGCAACAGCTCTTGATTCTCCATGTTTCTCGATTGCGTTATTCCAAATATGTGTGATATAACTACAGAAGGTCGCCTGTTGATCTTTGTTTCCGAAAGCCAAATTGATGTTGAAGCCTTCCAAATATTTGAGGATACGGTGGTTTACGACTTCCTTCATGATTTTTGCGCACTTTTTCAGTACGTCGACGGGCACTTCATCAGGGCCAGACGCCTTGTTTATATTGAGCTGTTCAAAATTCACCTAACTAGACGCTGTCGAAAAGTAATTTCAGGTATTGTGGATTCTAGTGGGAATAGTGGTTGGTGCCTTTCCCAGAAAATCGACTGTGGAGTGGAACGCAACTCTAAGGCTTTTGTTGCAATTGAACCATTGAACAGAAAATTCTGGTGATACTATTCAGTAATGATGGATGGAAATCTCGTCACAGTTAACCCGTAGGAAAAGAAGAAAATATAATCTGAATTAGACTTTTACAAGATAGATCATCTTTGGTATTTCGGTACTGCTACTAACTATATGTGAATTCAAGTTCGATGATCTCTTTTTTTAAATATACTACGTCATCTGTGTCTATGTAATTTTCAAGTGAATATTTTGATTTGTTCTTTACAAAAATCGCCTCAGGTGGCACAATATTGATTTTCCCTTTTTCAGTTATCCTTACCTCAGAGACTGGGCCTTTTTTTATTATAAATATATATGAGGTTTTGATTTAATTCATATTTTTCGTTATCAGCATCTTCTATTTAGAAGTATTTTTGGTATTGCCAATCAAAATTGTTACTGAAATGGCTAAGCTGGCAATTGTTGATTGCAGAAATATATTCATTTCTGTTATTCGAAACTCTGCAAGTAATTGTTGATTTGTAGTAACTCGATAATTGCCACCATCTTCATCAAAACAGTCACTATTGCAAGTTATAAATATGCCGCAATCAGATTATAATTTCATATTACTACCTTCACAAAATTTATTTTGGAATGATGATTATTATAAATGCTGCTAATCAATCAGATAATTGCGGTGAATTTGCATACTTCACAAATTAAATCATTTAGTTATTTGACGTTTTTTGAAAACTTTAGTTGATGTAATATATGGGAATTGCGAAACTTCAGAAATCGTTTAGAAATCGTCCAATTTATTCAATTTTCAAATTCAAATTTATCATTTTATTTATTACTAGCAGCCTTCTTGGCTTCGCACGAGTAGAAGATATATCTCTACATTTATTTGTCAACTTTCATATCGGCTTATAACTAGTAATAATGATGACCTTCGATTAAATTTACTGAAAAAAAGCATATTCACAAGTATCGATTTTAATTTTGAAATAGTCAAGTACATATGTATCTACCTTAAACCAATACAAAACGATAATGCTACGTTAATTTCGAAAGTAATTTCAAACAAAACCAATACGAGTTCAATTGCCCATCGAGTACAATTTCCACAATCCATCGATTTGTGAGGCCGCATAAATTTATTTTCTCGTGCGATATTTTTAATTTTGCAATAAGTTGATAATTTGAATTGTATAGAATTGAAAGCAGTTAAAATATTCATGAAATCCTTAAGGTAAGTGAGGTTGATAATGTGTAGTAATATTATTTCTCTTTAATTTTTTATTTTTCCAATGAAAATCCATAATTCGAAAGTGGAAGTATACGGGGTGCTCCTCAATAAAATGCTAGTATTCAAAAAGATTATTTCTGTATCCATTTCGAGAAGATACTATATATGAAAATGCCTTAACTTTGAACTACCTTCTGAAATATTTACATTTTTTAAGGGAACATCTTTCATATTGACAGGCAATCTTCTTCAGCAGAATCGCTCGTCTATCGATTCTTTCCTACTCTTATTTTCGAGAAGAAATTATTAGTTGGATCACCAACCTCCATAGAGAAAATCACCATCATTAAAATTTTGTGGTATTACTATTACTACTACTACTATTACTGTAATTATAATTTTTTCTAATCCAATCATTGTGATTCCTACAATATAATTTGCGGAATCAATTCAAAAAATTTCATATTGACCATGAGCAGAGTTATTGACGGAAGACGTTCACAATTTCACCGCAAACAATTCATGAAATTCCAAACGACCGTGAAAGGAATAATTATGTCAATTATTATTGATTGCATAAATAGACGAACATGCCATATTGGGCACACTTGAGGTTAACAGATTAATAACATATTTTGTAATAACATTTCTATCAGTTATTATGCCTTTATCCTCGACAGGAAGCTAACATGAAACTCTCACCTACAGAGTAGAGCAGACAGAGCATATGTGGCTTATGAGCAATGTCGGAGAGGACAGTGGGACACGCATGGGGACTTTCATCTCGTGTGGTCACCTGTATCTACACTGCAATAATAAGACCTATGTTAACGTATGGAGCCATTGCATTGGGGCTGAAAGTTCTACAAGCAACGGCCATCCAAAAATTATATCAAATAGAGCGATTGGCATGTTTAAACATCACAGGAGCCATGAGAACAACACCAACCGCGGCAATGGAATTAATTACTGATGTGAACCCTCTGGACCTGTACGTTAAGGAGGTTGTGCTAATGGCCATGTTACGATTACACACGGCTGGTGTAAACCTCGAAGTAGGAATGTGTCAATTGAGGCTAAGCCTATGGCGAGAAGCGCTCACTGCGCAACCTCTACTGCAGGTATCCAGTGATGCAATTGAACCCAGGTTTGTGTTCAATAAACCCTACAAAATACAGATGAAACAGAACACAGCGTCAGATGCTACAAATGCTATACGCTTATCTACAGACGGCTCAAAAACCAAAGAAGGCTCAGGATGTGGAGTGTACTCCATATTACTAAGCCTAAGAATTAAGTGGGGAATGTAAAAAAATACCAGTGTGGTTCTAACAGAACTGGCTGGTATCTCAATCGCCACAAAAGAAATAACCAGGAAGGGATATTCTGGCAAAAACATGATAATCTGCACTGATAGCAGACAAGCCCTATTAGTCTAGAACAGACAACGTGTTACCTCAGGGCTAGTAATAGAGAGCCACCAAGATTTAGCCAAAGCCTCGATAGATAATAACATTATCCTGAGGTGGATAGAAGGGCACGACAGAAGTAAAGGTAAACGCATGGCCGACCCTTTAGCGGCTGGACTAAGAATTTTAGGACCAAGTGGTACCTACGGCCTGATAACTTCAACAATTGTGTAATTAGCCATGCTCAATCTCTAAAGAGATGGGATGAAATCAAAGAATGCAATCTTACCAGGATTACCCTGGGCGACCCTGGAAACCTGACGCCGAATAAAAATCTATCGATGACCAGGAAAAACTATACGCTTAACAGTAGGATTTCTGACTGGCCACTGTCAACTAAGGAAACACCTCCATAACATGGGGCTAGTGAACACACCTCTATGCAAGATGTGTGAACAGGAAAATAAAATTGTCCAGATATATCCTATGCGAGTGTACAGAGTTATCGTCAATAAGAGAGTGTGTGTTCCGCGAGTCTACATCTGCCGATATAAAGGAGATTTCTCCTAGTGACCTATCCACCTTACTGGAAAAGACAGGATGGACGATGACCTAGGAGGACAACTCCTTGGGAGGATGTACAATGGGTCACATGTGGCCTAAGTGCTGTGGGCCTACACTCGCCCTCCCTACTCTACAGATACTCCAAATGTACTTATCGACAATGGAGAAATATGTAATAATGTAATAATTACAATAGATGATACTTGGTGTAACCATATAATTTCACAGATTTTCTCGATTCATCGAGAGCATTTCAGAAGTCCATATACAAAATATTTTTTATATTTGGTGAAAAAATTTAGGCACCCCTCCATCCAAAGTCCGGAAAATTGCAACTGTTTTAGCCTTCTCTCTACACAATGAAAAAGAAAAAAAACACAAGTATTCTTTTACCATATCTCCTTCGCATCTTAAATCACCTTCTTTGGAACTTTTCAGTTTGATAATCAACATGTTTCCTATAAAAACTGGATTTGATAATGGATTCGTTTTCTGGTGACATTCTCCATTTTAAGGTTATTTACTAGTGGCATTTCGAAAAAAAGCGGTTAGTAACTGTAGAAATTAATATGATGTGAATGTCTATTTTGACGTGGGCGATTCATAAAAATCTTATTCATGAATTTGAACAAAATTTAAAATTTAGTCAAAGTGAGATAAAACTAAAGTCTCTATTTGATTCAAAAGGGAGTGTTTGCAGCAACGATTATACCAATTGTAATGCAGAATGCAAATTGAGTTATGGTACTTTGCTTTATAAATGTAACAAAGTACGAAAAAGTATTGAAGAAAAAAGACAAAATCATTAGTTGTAATTTCACTGAGACTGCCAGAAAAAACATCTCGTGAAGCAGTCTAACACTGGAAAGAGTTATAATATTCATTGCATATGTGAAATATATGTTTTTCGTTGGGTTGTGAGAAAAACCTTTCCAAATTGGGTAGAATAGGCAGAATAAATAAAATTGATGAAGCTAAATTTGAAAATAGAAAATGAAATAGTGGACGAATATAATTAGGGGCAATGACTTTTTGGTGATATAGAGCGAGACACGAAAAGAGGTGTCATGATCTCTGTTCCTAATAGGCCCAAGGAAATAGTAATGGAAATCAGAAGAAAATATCAAACCCGGAACTAACATATCCGATTGTTGAAAGACCTACAATCCGTTGGGTTCAGAGGGTTATGAACACCTCAATGTGAACCACATAATAAATTTTGTTGATCCTGGTTAGCGGTACGCATTCTGTTCTCAATATACAAGGGTATTTCGAAAAGTTTCCGATCTAACAAAAAGACATTTTTAAGATTTTTTAAAATTTTCAACATAGTTCTGCCTTCAACTTGTCAAGTAATAATAATAACAATAAATGAGCTTCATTTATTGACGTACATTGTTTATAAAGAGGAAGTAGATACAAAAATCAATGAAAGGGCGAAGTTCAGCCGAGGCTATTCTACAACTTACCTAGGAGATAGCATGTATTATATATAAATTCAAAAATAATTACCTAGTATACATTGATAAGTCAGTAGTTCATGAATCTTTGAAAATTAAGAAAAAAATATGAAGGTTATAAATTTCATAGTAAATATTGAAAATCTATTCAGCTTAAATAAGGTAAAATATGTATATCAAAACATACACAAAAATGAGGCAAAGTGAAAACCATATGAGCAAGGCATAACATGAATATATTATCTATTCAGAAGACGAGTAGGTGGAACTGCCAGGTTTTAGCAATCGGAAACCCACCTGACCCTCGAACTTGGGGGGATATATGGTTGAATTTTCTCACACCATAAAAAAGACGAATGCAATTGTTTTGAATTTTATGTAAGCGTTTCACATCAAATTGTATCAAAGCAGATTATATTGCAATATGCTTAGCTAGACAACATGAGGGTTTCGCATAGTTTCAACTTCAATTTGTAAGTCATAATATCTATACTTTGATAGAGTTGACGTAAGATACTGTACGAGCTACGTTTTGCTTTCTGTAATTATTTGTAGTAATTCTTCTCCAGGTTTGATTTCAATTCTTCCTTCAATTTCCCACCTTTTATGTTTCTGGCCAAAAAGTATCAGCTGAGATTTTTTAGAATTCAATTTCAAGTTATGGGCTATAGATAGGTCCAGTAACTTTTGTAGATCGCTATAATATAACTGAGTGTCATCTGCATGATGATGAACTGTGCAATGATTAATTATTTCATGGAAGTCAGATATATATACAGATATAACAGAATGGGGCCAAGGATAAAGCCCTGAGGTACTCCATAGTCAATAGATAAAGCACTAGAATACTTTCCATCCAGACATACTGACAATAGATCTTGACTGAATTGACTGAATCCGAAAAATGACATTTTACTACACAGAATATTGGGATCTAATGTATCGAATGCTTTACTGTAGTCCAAGAGTTCCATGGCAGTTACTTTGAATAAAGTTGCTTTGAATAAATCTTAGGTTATGTTGACAAGAGCGGTGGTGATGCTATAGAATGCACAAAATCCAGGTTGAATATTTGTTATTAAATTATTATTGTATACAAAAGAATAAATTTGATTTTTCAGAATCTGCTCGAATACCTTAGATAGGATAGGCAGTTTGCTAATTAGCCTCAGATGAGATAATTCTGTTGGATTTTGACATTTAGGCAAAGGGAGTACAATTGCATGCTCCCATGCAGAAGGAAAATAATTTGTTTCTATAGAGGAATTGAATATGTGTATTATGTGGTTGATAAGATAATTTTCAATATACTTCAACATAATGATTCTGATCCAGCACAGTTACTTTCCATACCACTGATGTATTGTTGAGTCTGGAGTGGTGTCACTCTGCGAAAATTCAGAGTAGGTCCATTATAGTTCTGAGTATATCTTTCAATGAGTGTTTCATGATGATCGGATTTTGCAGGATGAATAATATTTGTGAAGTGAGAGTTTATTTGATTCAGATCTGATAAATCCACCGGAAGGTTAGGGCTGGGTTTATTTTTCAAAATTTCTCAGAGTACCCCAAATCAAATTGGAATTTCCGTTTCTCGAAACAAATTCTAAGTAGGCTGTGACTTTTTTAAGATAATCGATCAAAATAACTCCCAACTTAACCAAAAAACTGTCACGATCACTTTACCAGCCGAAAAAACAGTTCTTTTGGAGCTGGTTCCCCCTTTGGACTATATTTTTTGATTCAGGCATTCAATGATGTATCCAAATTTTATCTACAGTAATCAATCTACGCCTGAGCTGCGCCAACAGAGCGTTGGAGCGGGAGCAAACCCGGCACTCAATGCGCGAACAGCTTTCTCATGCCTTAATGTCGATTTATTATGTGACAAACACGTTTTTCTGACATGATCATAGCCTCTGCTATCTCTCTCACTTCAAGTCGGCGGTCGTGTAGCATCATTTGGTAGTTGCAGTCTCGAACGTTCATCTTCTCCCAAGCCCTTACGGTGACGTTCAGATTCAGCTGCTCAAAATTTCACTGTGGAAAATGATGATGCAGAGTCCCCATAATCAGGACACAACTCATCATTGATTTGCGTAGGGCTATCGCCTTCCAAAAACAAATTTTTAATGACAGCTCCATACCCGATTTTGTCTATTTTCATGAAAACACTCAAATCCACTCACTCAAACGACTGCGTGTCCAAAATAGCTGAAACTTTGATGAGTAACTGTCAACAGATGAACAACGAAATTCACTAGTTTTTATTTACGAGTGCTGTCATCTTCAAGTTAAAGTCGGAAACTTTTCAGATCACCCTATATATTCTAGGTGCCAATACACAGCTTGCGGAGAGAGTGTGGAGAGCCGTTCGATATCATCAGCAAGTTATTCTAAAACTTTTTTTTTATGAAATGAAAGTTAAAATCAGAAAGCCTGCAGTCATTCCAGAGATACACCCCTTGGAACTATATTATTCAAACCGATCGCTGGTTTCTGCACGACCAGCCAGTGTTTTATACCATTGTTTATAGAGTTACTTCCTTCTAATTTAAACGGCAATTATAGAGCAACTACCTATCATTAGGTAAGACATGACATGCCGAGCGCCATATTTGGAGAGCGTGTACAAGTTGGCTATGTAAAAAAGTGCTGACCTGAAAGATCAATCATTATCATTACTGGGATAACTACGGCATGCAACGAAAACGGCACCGTTTTGTTTCGAATTCTTGGTCGATGTTGGTACACGAAGTGATTGGGTCACTTGGGATGGTTTGGATTTAAAAGGAGAAGCTGGTTCGATTGAGTTTTTTCATACAACTAAATCACTTATTCATATAGCAAATTAACAAGTAATGCATTCATGAATGTGTGTCAAAATTCTGTTTTTGGTCCTATAATTTGTATCGATAATATTGAACTACTTTCACTAGTTGACAGAATAATCTCACTACACCAGCACCAATCTACTGATGAACTAAGATTCTGATATTATTTGTATAGTGCTCCAAAAAGTGAGATGATATATTGATTTTTTTCGAGATTCTAAAGCCGAACAATGTATTTGTTTGTCAGAAATTTTCTATTCGTGTTATTGAGATAGATGAGATCGCTCACCAAAACCTTCCAGAAAATCAATTATGTTCTGGATGTGAATTTAATTGTCCATGATTCAGTTCACATTCGCATAGAATATGAGAAAGCCCCTGTTTCTGCCTTTCCTTCAACTAAAGTCACTGTCAATTCTATACAGTGCATTCCATTTAACACGAGCCACCCTGAATAACTTTTGGTACAATTACTTTCAGGAAAAATAAGAAACATATCAATAGTATACAGGGGGACACATTTTAACATATTCACATTTGATGTTACTTCCGCTATCGCACCCCCAGAGCACGTCACCAATTTTTTCTAAATGAGTCATCCTATAATGTTTCACATTATCAGATGAGCAGATTTCAACAAAGTATAAAACATACGGTCTGAAGCTCATGATTCGGGAGCTACAAATTATTTAAGATGAAAAGGAGCCATCCTGAATAACTTTTGAAACAATGATTTACAGGAAAAATAAAAAAACAAGTCAACAATTATACAGAAGGTCACATTTTGGAATATTTGTTCTAAAGACAAATAATCAGAAAGACAATTAATCAGAAAAAGAGATTTTTTCATTAATTCTTGAATCAAAATCTGGTGACTGGGCAATGGGAAAAAATTGTCTACAGCAAATGTTCAAAAACGTTTCCACCTACTTCCATACAATTGTACAAAGGAGCTTACATTGCCGCTCTCACATGGTTGAGAATCTCGGGAGTTATTTCTCTGCAATGCCTCATGGTATTCTCTCTTGTTGATTCCATCTCATATACTTTAGACTTCAAATGACCTCATAGAATGAAATCTACAGGAGGGAGATCGGAAGACCTTGGTGGCCATTCTGTAGGACCTCTTCTACCAATCCAGCTACATAATGAGGATGTCCACCATCTTGTTGAGAAACTATTTCGTTTTCGAATAAATTTATATTCTCCTCAATTGCCTTATAAATGCACGGTATTATTCGATTCTCTAACATATCCAAACATTTATCAGAAGTCAAACTATCACCTATAAAACGAGGTCCTATGATGTGTTCACCTGAAATTCTTGCCCATTCACCTCTCCATTCAAACTGCACGGACATTCGTCCGAAAAGCAAATCTTATACAAGAAAGTCTGATGCAAGTTGATCCGCTCAGTGAAACTTTCACAAAACTTGATACGTCTTATCGAAATCATCTTCGATTGATTAATGAACTAGTCTAATTTTATACGGATGAAATTTTTACTAATAAAGGATCCTGAAAACATTTGTTCGACGGATTTCTGATTATCGGTATAATTTAGTAGGAAATTACGAATTTTCCATTAGTCCAACGTGCCCTAAAACTGCAGTACAAATAGCTCCATTGTTGACAACGTTGACGGTTATGCTTTTTATTGTCAACAGATCCAGTTTCCATAAATTTGTTCAATAATTACCAAACGTATTTGTGTCGTACATTTTTTCCTGGATGATTATCATTGAATAAACGGGCAGCAGCTCTAGCACTATTTCCATTCTGGTAGAACAAACTCACTATTTCAATCCGTTATCGAAGCGTATAAACCATTGCTTCTCAAGAATTCACAAAAACAGAAACACCATCTGTTACTTCACCTGGTAGGTAGTCGTTATTGTATAAGACAAATACAAAATGAAGAGAATATCGAATTCAAACTTAACTAGGCAAAATAAGACTTTTTTTAAGTATACTTCACAAAAACTCCTATGAAACCTAGGTAACAGATTGTACAGAAGTTCATTCAGGGTGGCTCGTTTTCGACTCAAATAATTTTTAGCTTCCAAACTATGAGCTTCAGACTATATTATTCTACTTTGTTGAAATCTGTTCATCATGGAACATCTGATAATGTAAAACAATTGATCCATTGAAAAAAATGGTGACATGCTCTGGGGGTTCCATAGAGAAAGTTAGATCAAATGTGAATATGTCAAAATAATAATAATAATTGTCTTCATTGTTTTCCAGCTGTAGTTACATACAAATATTCAAATAAATTACAGAGCTAGTCGCTGACATAAAAAAAAGCGAAGTTCAACTCAGCACAAGTGCTACTGAGTTGTTCTTCCACTCAACCTCATATATGTGTCCCCCTGTATACTATTGTTGGGGTGTTTTTTTTTATTTTTCCTGAAAATCATTGTTCCAAAAGTCATTCAGGGTGTCTCGTTTTCAACTAAAATGATTCATAGCTCCCGAACCATAAGCTTCAGACCATATGTTTTATTCTTTGTTGAAATCTGCTCATCACGGAGCAACTGATGATGCAAAACAATATAGGGTGATCCATTAACAAAAATTGGTGACGACAAAGTAGAATGAATATTCATCGAGATATGGAGCTACAAAAAACGTTTGACATCAAAATACGTTTGAAGCAACCTAATACTACTGAGTTCCAAATGTTCTTGTGGAATTTGATATTCAAAGTAATCAAAATACAAATCGAATCATGGTGGGGAATTTGATTGTGGAATTGAAGGATTTGATAATTTTCGATTAACCACGCTGTCTTTGAGAGCACGACAGTAATACTTACTTACGTTCTTCGACTTCACTCTGTTAGCGTGATGATGCAATCCCAGTTACATAAGTATAGATGTGTGGATAGAACACCAAGAAAAGTTCTGCATTCTAATTATACCATAGTAGTCTAGGATCCCGCTGCAGAACCACTACTCCATGGCGATGTTAACTAAACTCAGATTTTTACATACATTTGTGAATAGGAGAATACATTTACGACAGGGTGCCAGTCAAAATGTGACCGCAAATGTTTTTAATAAAAAAAAGCGACTGTGCTTCGAACCATACGACTGAAGTAAAACTTCTCTAGCCTCATCTTCTAGCTTCATCTATATATATGTATGTATGTACTTACAATAGCTATATCGAGGAAACCAAATGAAGTATAAGAAATCTGAAAACAAATTTCATAATAATTGAGTAAATATGAAATAAAAAAAATTTAACTAACAGAGAATTATCTTCAAAGTCGGGTTTTCATTGTCAAACACGACTGAAAGATTTCAGATAAATTTCCGGCTAGGTAGGTGTACTACAAGAATATAATCTAGGTCCACTTCTGTTCATAATTTTCATCAGCTCTGAAATATATAGATTGTCCTCTTTTTGCTGATGATTTTGAACTCTTCAAATCAGTTCAAACAGTCTGAGACTGCACATATCAGCAAAAGTATATTGATAACATTTCAGATTGGAGTTTGAAGAATAAATGTAAGAGTTTTATTGTATTGCCGCAACTCAATACTCGCTTTGCTCATCACGAGAAGATTTATTGCTGTTTCAACCAACCCTCTTTCATCCGAATAATGAAAGAAGTCATTTAAAACTGATTGAAATATTTGTTATGATGACAACGAAAAAATTACGCTAAGGGTAGTTAATAAAATAGTTAAGAAAGATACAAAGAATCACCAAAAAAATTACATTATACTGCTACCCAGCAGGAACGACGAAAAGGAGATATGCTGCAATCTTAAAATGCTCTGGAACCGTTTCTGAAGAGTGATCAATAAATACTGAATGAATTTCTCAATACTTTCTGTTGATCTTGACCTCCCTCAATATTTATAAAGATTCATATGCTGAGGTTGCAACTTTCCTCTTGTCACCTTACTAAGATGAAATGCTTAATACGCATCCGTGCAACTCTGCGTATTTGGAGATTGTTTTATATTTCTATATCCTGTAATCATATTAATTTTGATGTATATGAACTTGAAATATTGAAAGATGGAATTATGAATACTGAGTGTTTTTGTTTTAGAATATTGAAGTTGGGATTGAAACATCTTTCAATTCATGTATTTGCTTGAATGAATGTTAATTATTTGATGACTATTCTCCGGATTGACCCGGCTTTTACTCCATGAAGTATTTAAGTAGCTTGATTTTTTGAAATAAAAATATTGGCGGTCACTTTTTGACTGGCAACCTGTCATAAATGTATCTTCCTATTCATAAATGTATGTGAAAAATTGAGTTTGAATAACTGCGCTATGAACGTAGTGATTTTGCGGCGGGATCCTGTACTATAGCGAAATTTTTTTCGGAGTAGCGAATTTTCTTTACTCGCGTAGCGACTTGCGACTCCGATTGATTGGCAGCACTGCTCCTGTACACCTTCAGTAAACCACCTCAATAACTCAAATATTGACAAAACCCGAACAAATGTGTACTCGGACAGTGCCACAAGTACAAGTCGAGCTTCTTCTCTTAATGCCTACACAAGTACTCCATCGAGCAAATACCGGTAGCAGTAATGGCATTATATCTGGTGTTGAATAGAGCATAATGAGTGGTTGAAATTAGTACCCCGGGCAGTACCATGACCTAGTAAGCTCCTGCTGGCGTTTCCTGGTCGAGATGGGGATAATGGTCTGCAGAAATGAGAGTTTCTCTCTCACCTCTCAATCGAGAGACACCCAACGATTTGCAATAAAAGTTGATTGGAGGTAACGAGCGGTAGTACCGTGATAAATTATTGAGGAATTGAAAAAATTAATTGACGATTTTATCACACCATCAAAGTAACGTTTTGACCCCAAGATTGCCGAGAATGATCGATCATGTTTTTTTGTCAGAAGATTATACAGTTAATCAGTTTTTTGACGTCTTGTATCTTTACTGTTAGATTAACGATTATTTCCGTTCAGATTTGAAATTCTATTCGAGTGGTGATAAATATACGTTGTGTACTGCTCGCTATTATTGTAACAAAGAGGAAATTCGCATTACTCCTGATTACATATTAGATGTACAATATTTATAGATACCAGATACTTTAGTAAAATCTCAAATTTATCTGGATTCAATGCATCTCTGAGTTCTACAGGTGTTTTCATTTAATTTTCAGAAATATCAACTGGCAAAATCAAAATTACCGAAATCCAATTGCTAACTGGTAATCATAGTCATAGTTCGGTATCGCATAGGCTGTTCTATAAGGATCAATTCTAAATCTATTATTTATCTCAGTTTTTGCATACGTTTTGATAACGCCTCTGAAATATCACCTCTGAGGAATGTCCTCTGGAATTGCAAATGCATTGTTCAAATCATCTTAGACTCTGAATTGTTATGGAATTTGCAGATTTACCTCCTATGTAAGGAAGAAGGGGCTGTTATGTAGAATATAAAATAGTAACCTTACACATTAAAATAAGACTAGAGAGAAAAGTCAACTATCAAATTAATTTCAATTATATTCAAAAATTTTTATAGAAAAATTGAAGAAATTACACTTTTCCAATCAATTGTAGTTGATTTCTTCAAATTTCATCAATTAACATTTTTATATCAGTTTTTACCTTTGACGGTCGGACTTTTTTTTCCGAAACTCCGTTACATTTAAAGGACACATAACTCTCTAGATCGTAAGATGAATCATCACCGGGTCCAAAAACCATGTGACCTAAAATAGACACAATGAGCCAAGTATGAACTTCCATTTTGCAGTATATAAGATTTGTACGGCAACATAGGACTTTTTCAGGGATAACTCTACCGGAATTTAAAACTCCGACTCTCATCAATTCAAGTCAGGAGGAAAATATCCATGTCAGACCTACCAGTTTGTCAGTGGTGTCATATATATGGGGTGAGGTATGAATAATTTCAATAAATTCAGCCCTTCTCAAACGTGCATACCTGCAGTATACCGACAGATACAGGCTGAATCGTGTCAGAAACTTTTTAACCTATCACGCTACTTGGTGGAACACGCTGTTGAAGATTTTAGAAGGCCATAATCTCGGTTTTCGATTTCAGCCAATTCAACTTGAGTAAAGCAAACGGATTATCATTGTACAGCGCAGGAACAAAGTTGGCTCCGTTTTGTTTCATTATGAGCCTTTAACTGAATGGGTTTCAACTCGATGCCAGGAGATTTCTTGTTCTGTGTTGAAAACAAAACGAACTTCATTTCTTTTCACACTTGAAGAAGGTAGGATAGGTGGATAGTCTGCTTAATGCGAGTTGACAAAAAAAAGTTGATCTGCAGGCTCATGTAGATGACCTTGTCCTTCTGGCAAGATCCACGTCGGAAAGGGTAGCTTGTAATATCCTCCAAAGCGCGTTGGATGTTGTTTACAGTTGGTGCCTGAGGGAGCAGATGTCTGTCAACCCCAGCAAAACTGTATTAATCCCCTTCACCAAGAGA
>WOGO01002162.1:0-16368 GCA_015342085.1 Leptinotarsa defecta | reverse complement strand
CGCTTTTATAGAACATCAAACTGAGAAGTTGAAAATATTTTTTTAAATAAGCTCATAACAATTACGAACGAATTATTGTGAAAAAAAGCGACAGGCGCTTGATATACAAAAAATATGGCACAAAGCGCCCACGTGTTTTTCACAATAATTCTAGTATTTTGCGTTCGTTATTCTTTTAAGCTTATTAAAAATAATATTTTTAACTCTTTAGTTCAAAGTTCTTTAAAAGCGTTTTTTTAAATATATTTATTTCTCTTCTAAATAGGTCTTTTCTGGTGTATCTGTTATATCTCCCTCCCCAGCGTGACTAGGAAGGACAATATTGCTCTCGCGCTGCTGCAACGCTATTTAATAGACTCATTCGTTCGTTCGATTATCTGTTATGACCACTGTGACAACCAGATCTCTCCTACAATTGACGTTTTCAATTATGTTAACTATATATCTATCTAACTCAAAATATATAGTAATCGTTTTCAACACATTCTCCTAATTACTGAATTTCCAAAACAACAAAATTGAAAATCAGTGATATGATACTAATTGGGCTTGAAACACTTTAAACTCCCAAGAGGCTCTCTGATTTTCAGAACAACAGTATTTTATACCCAGCACACCTTGCTCACTTTCTCATGTATAAAGTGATGTCTTACGTCTATTGACTTGACTACTTTTCATGAGCATGATAGAACTCTGATAATCTTCATTTCAATATTTTCATTTGTCAACTCATCATTTAGATATTTCAGATATTATATGTGATTGATGACTTGTTTACTTTACGGTAATTCATGATCACTCAAATAAATGAATAAAAACACTTTTGTCTAAATACCTCTGGAAATTTTTTATTTATATGCTGCAAGGACAAGTATTTGAGAGACAGGATGCCAACTTAAAATACCATCCTGAAAATTCTAGGGGTTGTTAAACTCATAAATTCAAGAGAGGAGACCTACATAAATCAAATTGCTCGTTTAGGGGTATATGTTTCTGGTTTTTAATTGATTTGTTAATTTCCATGGGCTCCAACAGATTCATTTTTCTCCCTTTCCTATCCTACATATATGTAATAAAGGGGGTTAGCGCAAGAGTAATCACGTCACAACGAACGCCTTCATTTATAATAATATCTATTGAAAAACATTGAAATATGCCAAAGATCTTTAGAATCACATTACTAATGCGCATATACTAGGTTGAGCTTCACAGTCAAATAGTTGGTAATAATGCTAACACAGAGAAATATCCTCTGGAAATAAGAAGAATAATCACATAAAACAGTTACATGTCGAGAAAAAAAATCAACAAAATTCAAAATATAAGTGTTTTCAATGATCACTATGTATCTATCGTCAGGAAAAAATATGGCCCACATATATTCATAACTCAAAGAAATCCTTTGTCCATAAGAGCAGCTTATAGACAAGAATCTTTGAAAATAATAAATCACCGGAAATAGATCTATTGTGAGAAACATTAAAGGATACAAAAGAATGGCTTCCAGATTCATTAGTTTTCATTATATGAAAGTACCGTGACGAATAGAGACAACATTTTTTTGAAATAATAGATCTATATCAGTGAAAATGAATTTTGCTAAGGATGTTCGAGATTTTTACAATTTTTTTTTAAATACAGACTGCTTTCATCGAAGCAGTTTCTTGGATATATCTACTCAAGATGCAATCTTGGATCTTTCCTCGAAGATTCACTCAAGCCTGAACAGCAAGACCATCTTTATTAATTGACCTTGCGAAAGCCTTCGATATAGTGAGTCATACTCTACTGCTGGAATCAATGAAAGAAATGAGAATTAGGGTTAATCAGCTCTAACTGTTCAAATTTCATTTGTCGAGCATATTTCAATGCTTCAAAATCAATAACAATGTTAGTATATTCAGAGCAATAGAACATGGTTCACCTCAAAGCACTATATCAAGACCGATTCTCTTCAATTAATACCTGAATGGTCTCCTCTCTAGCTAGAGCTGTGGGAAAATCACAATACGCCGATGAAACCGCATTGTTTTATACTTCTAACCCTGGAAATCTCTCAAAGAAATAGCTGAAACCGACTTCAGAATAATGAAGATGTGGATGGAGAGTGTACGTTTGATTATAATCTATACTGACTGTTTATTTACCACTTTTAATAGCAAGACTAGTTGTTCAGACTTTGAAAACCTACTCTTCTTGCTTGAGAAGATATGGTCGATTAAAACAGAAATCATATCATTATAATTTTTATTTGATCGAGTAATATAAAGTACATTTAACAATATCTGTAAGTAAGCACATAACTCTAAATAACATACTAGTAATATGTGTAAACGTTAATATTTGCACTTTCTTCATAGCCATGAAAAATAACTGACTGTATAAATGAGTTCGATAACTTCATTATTTATTGCACCCTGAAACAGAAATGAATCATGTTTTGAAAATGGAATTAATGCATTAGATTTCATACCCTTCTTTGTTCAAGAACCAAATTTGGCTTGATTAATATTAATCTTGACACGGTTTCCCGATTTCGTTCCGAAATCCTCCGTCAAATCATTCGTGGACTTTGCGAATTCTCTCGACAAATTGCTCACGGATATCCGCACAGATCCGTTACTCTGAGGCTTGATTTGCGGACTGCTGAACAAGTTTTCCTGAATACCAAAAATAAAGTTAATACATATGCAGAATTCTGAAGAAGTGATCACCAAATAGAAAGAAAAAATACAATATGAATTGAAGATCTGAAAAAGAAAGCTGAAATATAGAAAGCATTGTTATTTGAAAGGTGGTAAATGTGATTTTAAGAGATTCAAAAAGTCTACATTGGTCTTGAAACCATCACTATCCCATTTATTCAGCTTGTATTCGTTCATAGTTAAACCATAGCATTGAAATCATGCAATTTATAGAGAGATTACATTTTCAGATACATTAGAAAGTATATTGTCTGAAGACTTAGATGAAATATTAAAATATAACACTGGTTCAAAGAGTTCTACTTGATCCCTGTCGTCGAATATTCAACATGGCTTATAATATTATTTAAAATATATGTATTTGATTTCAAATAACTCAGAAATAAATGTTCAGTAACCATCAATTATACATCATCAATCAATTCAGAAGACTTCAAACGTACAGGAAACCATTCGGTTTCCTGAAACTGTGAATTTCTTTCGCTACACCTCAACACATTGAATAATGGTACCGTGAAAAGGAGTGAATAAGTGCGTTGGTGTGAATATGGTCGGAAGATCAATTTCTCTTTCATCAACTTGAAAAAGAACCATTCAATTCAGCCACTTTGGCAAATTCAAGTGATGAGAAGCATCACTACATCACTACACGATAGTGTGCATAGTCGGTTGACTTTTTCATAAGCAAAATTTGGCAGGAAAACCGTACTGCCTGAAACGTTTTGACTAGGTACTTGTGTAAAGATAAACAACACGGATTTTTCTGGTAAAACTATCGAAGGTCTTCATCTCCTGAAAGCCATATTTAGATAGTTTAATATTATCCCTAGCTTTGTTTCTAATGAGATTCCATCATTACAGGCTATTTTCAATGGTAGCAAGAACCAAAAAAGCAGACTTATGCACAAAGCAATACAAGAAATACACTGATTTCGAATCAGAGCAGGCCTTCAATGTCTTCCATTTTATTTCCAATTTCATACTGACAATTAGGGAATTGATTGACCAAAAACATGGCGAGCAATCGACATATGCATTCAGTAATATTCACAAGTACTTGGAAAACAAAATGAACTGGAAATTTTGGAGAGGAGAGTTTGAGTTTCAAAAAAAGTTATTTTCTTCAGTTCGTAATTTATGAAATATTTTTGATGTATTGAAAAGCTCCTATCTATTACCAACTGGTCTGTATCCTAACTTTTTCCTTTCACATGTTTTTTTGTCAATCGAAAATTAGTTTTTCAAAAATATTATAGAAACTTTTATGTTATGAAGAATGATGAATAATGAAAAATGGATGTGCTGACACATGTGTACTTTTTCAAAACTGATCATATGGCTACAATTTACTATTACAGATCCAAACTGAATATACTTGTTATTCAAGTCACAATTTGTGAGGTAGCCCTTCGAATCCAAAGTCGACTTTATTCAACCCTTTTTCCATACTCATACCGATTTCTTCGTTGAAATTCTCATGCATTTCCAAATTTTATGACGATTACAGATACTTTCAGATATGAACTAGAATAAAGAACCTGTCGAAAACACCTGTTCTTTCTGTGGTGAAATTACTCAATTTTCATCAGATAATGTAATATTTATTTAAAACTCTGCTTGAAGGACGGCTAAAATCGGAAATTCAGATTGGAGCCATTGTATGGGTCTTGAGGCTTTCAGTCTCCCAATAATGCCGATGTTAAAGTCTTTGTACATAACACCCAGCTTCCTGGGTCCTAATTCCTTGAACTGAAACTTGAACCTTTTGCAGATCTTGGATAAGTACAGAAATCATGACTGGAAAGTGCATTTAATATGATGGCATCAACAACACATGCTTCTCCTGCAACTCTATATTACACTAAGAAATACTCATGCGTAACTTGAGAATTAGATGAATTTACATCAACACAATAACAGACGTTATGTTCGTATTCTTTTCTTTTTCTGTAAATTTTCAGAAAATTGAGACATACTTTGTCACTATTTAGCATCACCACCCTGAATGGATCTGACAACACCGCTCCACTCAAAAACTAACTTGAAAAAATTGTGGAGCTACTTCATATGCACCTCTTTTTCTGAAAATGCTTTATTTTACAGCACCGAATATCTGTGCTAGACCAATAGAGAATGCACTTTATACTCACGAGATATAATCTATGAGTTCTCTGGAGCTAGGTCAATGAGAAGAGAAGCGTCCCGAAGTTTTTTGAATCACTAAAGTATCGAAAACCCTTGCAGTAGTTGGAAGATATGTAGCTTCTTCAGCAACTACATCAGAATAGTCTGGAGTACTTCACTCCAGTAAGATTGTATCTTCTGCAGTTTCCGTCATCAGAATTTCTTCCTTGACTGGTCTTTCCAAAATGTACTGAACCAGAATTATGTGTTCTCTTTATCACAATGTCAGTTTCTTTATGCTTCCTCATTTGAAAAAACCAATCATGAAGATTTCATTTTGGGTCTCAGCTACGAATGTCTCAGTTTTTCAATTTTCAGTGAATACTCAATATATATTCGAAACGAACATATTTCCTTTACACTGACAGATTATCTAGATCTCAGTGATTGTTTCAAGAAAAAAGTTGATCCCTTTCGCTCCTTAGCTTTTTTCAAATTTGATGATACTCAAAATCTGTAAATAGCGATTCCTTGTTACAAGGAACCCTGTCAACCAAAAATGACCTTTTTTTAAATCTCACAATGATATTTCAACTTCAACTCATACGAAAGCTGGCCTATCTGTAATGTATTTAAAATTCCTATAAAAGTTAAGTTTTCCCTTCATTCTATCTGTAAATTACCACCCTCTTGAATATCTTCAAGTTATTGGTTGTGTTCAAAAACTATTGACAAATAACAATGTGCTATTTATTATATTAGCTCACCATGAGTCTTCAAGAAAAACTAATACATACCATAGACTCTGTTCTTTTTCTAAGATTGGATTTCTTCAATGTCTGGGATAACTCGTGAGCCAATGACCCGCCCGTATAGCTCTTCTCCCCCCTTTTCAAGAAATCAAGCCTTCCTGGTTGACTCCTCGCAGAAGGATACTCCCCTATGGTGACGCTTACTGATTTGGGCTTCTCCAGAGCTCCTGCCGAAGAAATAGATGCATTGGAAGACTGGGCTGATAACATCCTCTTCTGGAAATATGTACTAGGCGGTTTGGGGTTGTTACTCACAGGGTTGTTCATCTTGACTGAGTCCAAGGAGTCCATCTCCACCGATTCTTGAATGAGCTGGTTGGTGGGCTTTATGGTAGAAGACGTGGAGGAAAGACTAATTGTGTCATAATCTGGGGTGGGGCACGGTGGAGGTTGACGAAAAGACAAGACGGAGTGCTTGGCGGGAACAGGGGGTGCTTTTGGTTTGGTTTTGTTGGATTTGAGTGTATTGATTCGGATGTTGGATGGTTGAGTGTCGATCACAGGAGTAGTTGCGGCACAAGTTGTAGATGTTTTTGATGGCGGCTGAGATGAAAAATAATAAATTTATAAGTTTCGAATTTTTAGTCAATTAAGGAAATCAAAAAATCAAGTAAACAATAGATATCCGTTCAGAATTTTAGAAAATTAAAAATTGTGTTAAATTTCATAACACTAGCAAGACATACAAAAAGTAGTAATGAAGTTTTCCAAAATGTAATTTTATTCAACTCACTGGAGGAGGTGGAGGTGGAGGAAGTTTTTCATCATCTGTTTGTAGTCTTCTGTCTTGCAAATCACTGTTGGCAAGATTGAGCAGTTTGTGAGAAAGCTTTTGTGATAGTTCTTTGTGTGCCAGACGTTCCTGAAAAATGTTACTGCATCAGTCCCGTGAATGTTGTTATTTTTTGAGAATAGATTACATTATACATTTTTTTAAACAAAAAAAACAGTTGATATATCTGACCACGAAATTTCGTTTATTATAAGAAACTTTGTTCAATGGTAATTTCGAAATTATTTTTCGTTGTAGTGAAATGGAGGGTTGTTCTGTGTAGTTTACCAAAAGCATAATACATTGAACCACATATTTCTCATGCATATAAATTATTCAATTAATTTGGAGTATGTTCGAAAAACTATAATATATGATGAAGATATTTTACAAAAACTCGAAAGAATTATAAGAAATGAATTCGAGGGAATCAGAATAATGAATGGTTGTGAAGAAAATGATTCAAATCAATCAATTTCAAAAAACAATGAACAATCTCAACGATAAAAATATTAAATATAAAAAGTTGAAGACTATATAGGCAGGCAATGAAAAATATCAATTTTGAAAAGTATGAAATTGCTCGAGGAAGCCATTTTGAAGCAAAAACAGTGTTGCAGTTTTGTAAACTGTCCTGTAGAAATCTCACAATAAAGTTAACTATAAATATCCAGGTAACTTTTTGGCCGGATACTATTCTTGATGATTTTTGATGTATTATTTCGAATATTAGTTGTTTCTAGGATGAAAAAATAAATGCAAAGTATATTCTTCAATTCAAAATACCTTTGTTGCATTGGAATTTTTTATTCATCCAGGAATGCTGAGATGTTTTTTCTTTGGACACCTTTGTGAGGTGAAATATCATTATAATTGCAAGATTCCAACTCATTATGCCTTTCATGACAGTAGGCCTACCTTTCACATTTTGGAATTTTTTGGGATAATGAAAGTAGTCTTACAAATTATGGAATACTCACCATTGTTTCTTTCCCAAAAGCCGTCATTTTTTTGGAGCACTCCAACTCGCTGGGGGACTTGAACATTTTTTGGTGAGCCTCTTTGAATTCATTCATCAATTTATTGTGTTGGTACTGCTGGTCTGTGCTTATTCCGTTTAACAATTTCTTTTTTTGTAGCAGTTCGTCAATTGACTCTTCCACCTTCGCAGCTCTATTCTGTAGAATAGTGATAATTATGAATGTAGCAATGGAACTTGTACATGATGTTACTAGAAAAGTATTGTCAAATAAAAAATATACAGAAGCTATAAACTAAGAAACTGTTTCAATAATAACATGGAAAGCACATGGAAAATAATAAATTCGGAAACAAATCAAAAAAGTAAGTGGATTGATGTAATATAAAATGTGGAAACTATGTCTAATCGACACGTTATTGTTGTCAATCCTTGTGACTTTCCGTCATTTGTGCCTCCTCCAGAAGCTACATTTTTCTAAAACCTGATACCTTTTTGATGCTGTGAAATTGCTAAAACCTGCTTATAGTTTTGACATATGTGGTGTGCCGAAAAAAGAAACAGATTTTTGAGGAAAACGCGTTTTAAGTTTTACAGTGTATTAGTACTATCTACACGCCCTCAGTGGCGTGTAAATTCGTGATATAATTCGTCTGGGTACCTGTGACGTCATTACTTCAATCCACGATGGTTATTCTCATGGTAGTGTGGTGGTAGCTTCAGGTATCGAGTCTGTGATTGGGCTACAATGGCAGATGATTGAAGTAACCTTTTCTAAAGTAACATTTTCTATCTTATAACCACAAATATTTCCTCTCAATTTCGTGATTTTCGTGAGAATTCCATCGTGAATTATTGATTTCCATTAATTCCGTTTTATTGAAACGAATCGAATGACGATTTTTAAAAGGATCAAGAAGTTTTCTATAAAGAGTTCGAAGCAATTAATGGGATATACTAGTATGATGCGTTATGTAATGAAGATGAATCTACTGCAAGTTTTGGTTTAAATATTACATCAGAAGAGTGTGAAACGGAGTATCCCGAGTTTGGTGAGAATTTGAATGATACATAACTGAATAGTTGACACATCAGCATCGTGGGACTTGAAAAATCTGTCGTACCTGTAACTGTACCTTTTTTCAGCAATTGGTTCTGAACGGACGACTACCAAATAAAGGGTGTAAGACATTTTTTTCGCAGGTTTTAGGAAGTTTATGAGGAAGAGCATGCTTTATATATGGAAATAGAGGGCGAAGTTTATTTTCTATTGTGAAAACACTACAGAAAATATTCTTCCACTCAACCCTAAACAAACTTGTGTACCAATACAACAACAAAAAATATTGACCTAAAAGCTAATAAATATAGTTGAAGAAACTGAAAAATACGTTTTTAAAGAACATCGAACTGAAAAGTTGAAAATATTTTTTTAAATAAGTTTGAAACAATGACGAACGAACAATACCATTTGAATTGTTATAGATATATAAGAAGCAGTTTATGTAAAGGTAAATTTGGACGGAGGGGCTTCTCAACGGCCATGACTCAGTCTGGCAGCTGTAAAGGTGTCTTCCGAAAAGTCATAGGGTGGCCCAAAAAATCCAGATAATCATCGACATATTTTTTCAGTTTCAGTGATTGGAAAAATTATTGAAATTATTTTGAGAAACCGACTAATACATTTTTTAAAATATAATCTTTTTCGTGAATTTCAATTCGGTTTCAGAAAGAATCTTTGTACAGCAGATGCTATACATACAGTTGTATGGAACATTGTTGAAAGTTTTGAAGTTTCTTATTGAAAAATTCGAGCAGTAATTTACTTGGTATCACACTGAACGACAATTCAAACTGTCGTGCCCATGTAGAATGTTCGTGTTGGAAGCTTCCCAAAACACCTATCAATATCCACAATGGAAAAATTTTGCCAAAACTGAAAAGTTATTAGGGTCTCATCACGCTCTCATACATTCACAACTCAGTTTTGGTAGCATACTTTGCGGCAATTGACCTCCTCATCGCAAGGTATTTATATTACAGTAAGGAGCTGTCAGATTCATTGTCAGTTCACTGTCGGCCACTGATTTTGAAACTTCATGACCAATTTCATATTGACACCAAATCACTCAGATGCTACAACTTCACTCAGATGCTACAAGTTGAACTCTGGATGATGTGCTTTGATATTCCATTTAATGTGTCCCGTTATATATACAGGGTGGCCCACCACATTCGCCTCCGTATTTCTACAAGGAATGAAGAAAGTTAGGGAAAAACTTTTAGCTCAGTTATATGTGGGTCCATGAGGAGCATATTCCAAAATCATTTTTAAAAAGTTACATACCAAAGTTATATTTTTTCTTATGGAACACCCTATATTTTTTTATATATTTTTAGATACTATAGACAAAATGAAGGTGAGTTACCATTATATTTCCCATACTTAAAACTGGCCGTTTCTGAGAAATTTCGAGAAATTTAAAAATACAGACCTTAATTTTCGAATTATTTTCACCCTGTAACATGTAATGAGCTGCTTGTGATTAAATGTACTGCTTAGCTAGAAGGTTGAAATTAACTACCACATGAAATTTTTAATGAAATATTATTCAGAGTGGCGAAAAAAATTGTCTCATTAAATAACTTCTTAAAGTTGAATGGAGCACCCCGTATTTAGTGACGTGATTTGACGCAGGAGTAGATTTCCTTCAAAACTTTATTAGGGTTCCCTATACCTATCTCTTCTGATTTTTACACAAAAGGCGAGCAAGAAATTTCTGCACTCTGCAAGGAAGGGTTGCAAATTCAATTATTCACAAGCATAAACATTGCGGGTGCAACCTGTTAAATGATCAAATTGATTTAGTTAACTCACCGGTTTTTAAATTGGCACATCCGCATTCTGAACTGTAAATTTAGGTACTCAATCAAGTCAAGTACCTCTATTTGTATTAGTACATACAGGGGTGGTATATAATGGCGAATGTAATGAACCATTGTTAGTTTATTGTATAAGTTTAAAAATGTCCGTATAGGACGAAACTGCAGTAACATTAGTTACAAATAAAAGCGGTAAAAAACATTTCTCTTTCTTCATTGTGATTTCCTACCGCGTAGTGATGGCTACATTCATCAATTTACTATATTTATTGTTTTACTCCCATGTTATCTTTTTATGCGGTTATTTGTTATGGTCTGCCCGTTTATTCGTTTTATTTGTTTTGAATGTAAGCCTAACATGAAGCTTCCTGTTGTTTTTAATGGCTCACTACTCGGGTAAGTCCCGCACCATTTTAGGATAGTTGAAAGGCTTTAGTCTTAAGTATTAGTCTCCTGCCTCGTTCCGGAGTGGAACTTAGAAGGAAAACCATCTCAAAAAGGTACACGGTGTAGTTATGTTTCAAAAGGACTAGCCTTTGTACGATCGGTACGAACCCTACAGCTTTTTCGGACCTGCCTCGATATTCAAAATTTGGTGTGGAGAAATCTGCATCTGGTGACAGCCGCTGCCAAATTAATTTCAAAAAATAAATGGATCATAAATGAGCATTCATTACACTGAAAACGTTCGGTATATTCAATAATAATGGATAGAACCATGTACTCAAATATATCGGTTATAGTACAGTATATTTTACTTTGAATGATAGTAGGGTTGAAGTGATTTCGAATTTAACTTCAGTATTAAAGGCACAGTATTGGAATTTGAGTTACGGCTATCTATTACGTAAATAAACCAGTGATCGATTACGGAAGTGAATCAGTGATAGATTACAAATTATACCAAGATATACTCACTTTCATCCGTCGCGATATTTCCATTGAAAGAGCCGACGACAAACTACTGCTGGCAGCACTGGTAAAGCTAGCTTTACTGGTTAGACTACTACCAGAAGGACTCTTCGTTAACCTGTTTGAGCAATCGTTGGTATCCTCTTCATTACTCCTATGTACGTCAACGACAATTTTGGTATCCTGTTGTGGTGGCACCTTAAACAATCAAAGAATCAAATATTGTCTATGTTTATGACATGTACTGAGACTTGACAAATGTAATTGTCAAAAACTTGGTCATATAGAAAAGGATAATGGTCAAGTAGGCGTTAGATCTATAAAAACGTTCCATCAAATGCAAGTGTAGAAGCATTACTCCCTCTTAACTATTTCTTTGTTGAAAACAAACGCAGGTGTGTGTGTTCAACTCTCCTCACGATGAAAGTGGTCAGAATTTGTAGGCAATTCCTACTGCTATCTACGGGCTGATATTGAACTAAATCTAGATGACTTGAACAAATTTTTATAATTGAACATTAGGTAGTATAGTAAAAAATATTTGCTGAGAAGCAGTGGTAAGTTCGATCTTGCATCTTGAGAATTAAATATTCACAGTACTACCTCGTAGATGTCTGCCTAAAAACAAGTACATCTCCGAGTAATACCACGTTGGACTTTAATTCACCAGCAGGACACAGACTGTTCAAAAAATAAGGTGAATGTCCAATTTCGCAGGCCACGTCGATTAGGAATTTTTTATATTCTCAATTTTTTTTGAGTCAGTCAGTACATGCTCCCCACAGAAGGTCGAGAAGATGTGAATAACGAGTCATTGCTAGTTCGTAATTTTTCGGCTGAAAACAACACTGTAATCATGCATTAGCCATCGTATCCACCAGATTTGGATCCCTCTGACTTTTTTTTTGTTTATGTGATTGAAGAGACCCATAAAAAAACTGCATGTTTTATATCTGTGGGGAAATACTTTGAAGGGGACAAAATAGAAATTAATGAAAAAATGAATATTTTTTGAGAGAAATGGAACTTCACCTTATTTTCTAAACAGACAGCGTATACTGCTCTTTGAGTTGAAAGAGCAGTAAACAAGGTCATATTTGAGGTCAAAAATTAATTTGACTGTCAAGGAATCGAACACTCTGTCAATATTTCAGTGAAATAACGTCTCATAATACCATCAGCTGTCAGATCAGATCAGATATTAGAAAGTGAGGCCTTGTTAATCCTAAACTTTCAATAACGCTCAAATGTTTTCATTTCCATTTGTAGGGCGATAAGAGCTAGTTAGCAAAAAATCACTTCAAATTCATTTTATTTGAGAAAAAAGTCAACTCATAACCTTATTAAATTTCTGTCAATATATAAGTGAAATTACGTCCTACGAAACTACCATTCATATCAACCTTAAAAAGTAAGACCTTGTCAATTCTCGACAACGGTGAACAATTTCCAATTTCGAGAGTTGTAGTTGGCATAGCAATAAGAGCTAATTAACAAAAAATCCGTTTTGAACTCATTTCATTTAAAAGAAAAGTCAACTCGTGACCTCATATCGACACTCATATACTATTTTCATACTCACTTGACATTCTTCGTTATCTTCATTTTCCGTATCATGGGAAATTGTTTGGCACTCGGTTCCATTATTTTTTATCGTAGTTCCGTTTTCGGATAAGTTTATGATTGTGGGCTTGAAAACATTCTTTTCCTGAGGTTCTTCATCCCATTCAGATAGGTTCCACTCCTTACATGGGGAGGTGGCTACAATAAAAAATGGGTTCGAATTTGATTCGAAAGTGGGTTGATTTGAATTGATTTCAATATTAATAGGCAATAATTTAGTGTTTTCATTGATTAGAATCAATTTGTAACTGACTAAATATTCATTGTAAAATTAATGAGAACTCATTATGGAATCTTTTTGGTTCATTTTACAATAACTAGATTTTTGCTAGAACAATAATATTATAGAACGAAAGTAATTTTTGTGGATAAAATCAGAATTTTCACTGGCCTGTTCTTTGAGTTCTGGCACCCCCACAACATGAAAAAATATAAAAATTATAATGGAGAACTTTGAAAAGTAAATGACCCTGAGAATAAAAATAAAATAGATGAAGATCATTTAAAGAGGAAAAATGATGAATCTGTTGGAATTTATGGAAATAAACATGTCAAAGACAAATTCCAATTCTATTATCCTCAACGAACAACTTGATTTAAACAATAGTCCTCTCCTGAACCTACAAACCTCCTCCCAAAACCTACATTACCTTTATCAAAAGTTTTGTTTTGTTATGTTAATGGATATTCCAGGTATGAACAATGTAGGTACCAAATTATTTATAATAGGATAGGCAACGTAGATTTGAATGTAGTCTAGTTAGTTGTGAAAATGGCGTAATGGCCGAAACTAGTCAACAATAAAGAAATATCATGGGAAACAAACTAAAGTGTCTTTTTGTCTCTGTTAGAAGACTTTGTATAAGATACCTTGTTCTTGTGGTGAAAGCTATATTGGTGAAACTTCAAGTGCTTAAGCATGAACATCAAGTTTACATCAGAAATAGACAATAAACAGGATCAAAACTGTCAGGAAACATTTTGTAATTAGACGGTGAACATCAAACTGAATAGAACAAGATCAGAATGATTGCCAATGACCACACTTTGACATACTTAAGCTCAAAAAAACAGTGTATATACATATGCCGGAGAGAAGTGTATTTCAAACAGCTCCTCACAAATGGATCTCACCTGCCTACTCGTTTCCAAACAAGATATGGATAGTGGAGAAATTACAACAGACAAATATCAGAGAACACCGTGTTATGCATCGAATGTTTCAGAAGTCAATCAACAAATAAAGAAAAAACTGCTAGATTGATCACATTTTCTTCAATTCTGGAGGCGAAGGAAAATTTTATGATAAGTTACTGATGATTTATTTTTGGAAACTACTTTAATTTTACGCTGTAACTTATCGGAGTGAATTGAGAAGTTTGTCCTTGGTACACCTGTATTCACAATTTTTATATGTTTTCAGATCGTGAAAGGTGAAAAGCCCAGAAAATGTAGATAAAATAGTACTACGAGTATCTTCCATAACTAGTGGAAGGTTTTGTTTCAAATAGAATTGTAATGTAATTAAATGCAAGACATCACTGTAAGTGAATAAATCTGGATGAAATTGTGGTCCATCCAGAAATCAATTCATATTTCAAAATGTGCGCCTGACTTACCTGTTTTCTGCCATCTCCTATGATTGTTCAATCGTTCGTCTAAGTTTTGGTTTTCTTCTTTGACTATCGAAAGGCGTTTGGGATCTACCCAAGGTGGACTTTGATCCTCTGTTACCGAACTAGCTGAACTGTTGTAACCGCTTGATTCTCCTGGGAACAGCTCAGCATTAGATGCTTTTCTTACAAGTAAATCCAGCTGACGTGAGTTTTTCATCAGATTGACGGCCTGTAATGAAAAAATTATGATGACTTCGTTTTTGTCACATTTTGGCATAAAATGACTAATGAGAAATGATCAAAACTTTAAGAAAAATATTGAATTTTTCTATAACATTTAGGTGCCCTTTTCCTGTTGGGTGAACTGGCAAAACCTAATATATAAAACGAAGTCGCAAAATTATGGTAGTCAGTTACAACTTTCATAACTGAAGAAAAGCTGGATCAACTTTCTTGAATATTTTATTTGACGCATCCATCTCCACTAGGAATAGCAAAATTATCATTGAAATACTGAAGAAATTAAGAAAATGAAATTGAAGATGGAAAAAATTCTTTGTTCTGTAAGTTGTCAAGGTGCGCGTATGAAAATCACGGGTATTATATTTGTGATTGTGCCTGCATGAATAATTTCAATGTCATGATAGAAGCAAAGTCAGCAATATCCATCACGAAGTTCTGCGAGCGTGTTATGCGGAATATTGCGAATCAATTCACTACAGATGTAGAAGAAATCGCACGATGGATGCGCAGTGTTCAGTGTTGCCAGGTCTATTGTTTTTGTACTAGATCTCCTGTTTTGACTCTCGCTACTGTTAAACTATTTGAGAGACGAAATATACTGATGACTCAGTTTACTTTCTGCAATAATCAAATAGTTGAAACTATCATACATGTTCCTATGAAAACACATATGCGACTATTTTCCTGTCGCAAAATCTACTGTTAAGCAAGAAAAATGACTTGGCAACACTAGCTGTGTTAGTATGGCTCAACTTCCTGCGTCACAAACCAAATATTAAAAATGTTTGGATTTCTATTTCTCCATCATCATCTTTTTAAAAAATCTACTTTAATATGAACATTAAATTAGACGGAAATCTTTCTTGAGTAACTAGATTTTCCATATACAGGGTCCTGCAACAGTGGCGCAGTGTTCCATATCTCTATTTAGGAAACAGATAGAAATAAAAATTTTTATAATATTACCTTATTGCTCGAGCTCAACAAAATAAAAATATTGGCACACAGGATGTTCAATTTTTTCTGGGCGGATCCCAACTGTGTTTTTCAAATGGCAACCTATATTTTTTATCATTTTTTCGGTTTCTACATAGAAAATGAAAGATACTTTATGTATATCTTCACTTCGAGAATATTGACGGTTTTCGATATATCTAGCATGACAGGTTTTTTTTTCCAATATTCGTCACTCAGAATATTTCAAATTACAAAGTTGTGCCAAGTCCAATTGTATTTTTTTTTTGGTCAAATATTCTACAGTGGTAACTCTCTCGAACGATGTATCTGAAGACGACCTGTAATATACAGGGTATGAAAAACCGCTTGCGGTAAACAAAAATTTGCAGAATCTTCCTTATTTTAAATGGAACACCCTGTATATTATTGATCCATAAGGAGCGTCAACAAAATCTCTACAAATTTCACTGAGTATTCCCTATGGCTAGGTTCAATAGTTTTTCTCAAAAAAGCATTTTTTTTCGAAAAATGGTCATTCTTTCTATTTCTACGCCATAAACTCGATGAAAGACTTTTTCAAAGCGAAATTCATTTGACGAGGGATAAGAATGTACGAAAGATATCTTATTTCAATTTTGTACATTATAGCGTGTCCTATAGTTTTTCTTATTCTTTATTATTTTTTTTTTTTTCTAAAAATGACAACTCTCTATTTTAACGCCATAATATCAATGATTTTTTG
>WOGO01002161.1:0-16368 GCA_015342085.1 Leptinotarsa defecta | reverse complement strand
TTCATTGTCCTTTATTAGCTATAACCGATGTTGCCAAATGGTGAAATAGAAACGAATCCCTTTAAATGTTGAATGCATTATTTCATTCCTCTTTTTTAAGTATTTAAATAATTTTTTAAAGAAAAAGGTTGAAATGATAAGTTTAAAATGCGTTGTTTTAGAGCTCTTTTATGAAAACTACTTGATTTTCGTCAGGAGGAACGTTTCCCATTGTAACAACTTTTGTTTTGAAATGAATCGGTAGCCGGGCGGTTCAACGTAGGTGCTTTGTTCACTCGGTCAATCGACCGATGTGTAAGTCGATGGTTCAAGCCCCAGACTGAACGCTCAATTTTCACTTGATATCGTCCAACCCGTGTTAGGAATCACACGTTAAAAGGAAAGACCTCGTTATTCCTTAGCTCGCACAAGTTTCTACTTTTGAGGGTTGTCGTTGGTAGGGGTACGATAGCTGGTTAATGGAAAAACATATTTTAAACATATCTTAATGAAAGTAATAAAAGGAAAACAAAAATATGTTTCACAAATCCGGGAAGGGTCAGTACTTCAAGATGCCGTTTGCGAGTGAGGACATAACCTTGGGATAACAAAAGATTACAAGATTATTCACTTTGTGTATCAGAAAAAAGAGCACAAAGTTATGAAAACGAAACGACTTGCTTATTGATCTAAAAACCTTAGCATTTTGCTTTCATTTGTGAAATTCACAAGAAGTAACCCCATATTATGAGTTTTAGTCAATTTCATAAATTTCGTCGGCACTCTATGAATTATTCTATAAAAACATAGTTTTTGTTCAATTTACCAACTCCGATATCTCTCAATTTAAATTTTCCAGAATCTGGAATATTAACCATTTTTAGGTTAAGAATAATGATTACGAAATAAAATATTTTTACCGTGAAATATGAAATACCCTCAGTTTTTTTAGTGAAAGATATCAGTTTACATTTCATAACGAATGTTTATAGTACAGTCAGATTGGGAAAAATGATATATTCCAATGTTTATATGAAAGTAGTTATTTCGAAGTGGTTTTTCTTCCACCTTATATCTGAAAGAAAGGGTATATTATTGAAAGTACAATACTTTTTTTTACTTTCTTTGGAGTTTTCTACATTTTTGTTCAGTTATGGAGAAGTAGAAAGAAGAAAAACGTTTTCCCATAATGTTAAAATAGTTTTCAAATTGATTGATATATGCCTTAGTAATCGGGTTTGGTCGTATTTGTCGACATTCGGTATGTTTGACTCGTATTCTCTACTTTTTATCGACATGACTGGTTGGCATTTGCAAAAGTACAAAAACTGAAAAGTATCTGTGTGCAACAATACATCTGAAATACACCTATCGGAATCATCATGATGTACCATGGAGGCAATCACTCCATATATTTGTTTGTTATTATCATTTCAGTCAATAGAAAACACATTGATGATATCTTCAATTTGGTGATAATTTGATGATTTATTTTCAAATAGTAGGTGAATAGTGTACCATACTTTTGCTGAGAAAAACCATGTGCTATCAATTTCCTATATTTTTTCATCGAATTGGATATTCGAATGCATTTTTTGCAAAAATAACTTAGTGATAATATTCCCAGATAATTCAGCATCTTGAATTCAGGCTCAATTGCCTGCAAAAAATTACTGTATAGCGTGTCTATACTATAGTTAGTATTGACACGCCCGAAGAAACTATTGTATATTGAAACACGTGTTGCGTTTTTCTAAAACTGTGAAAATTTCACAATGAAGTGTTTCTTAAATTTTTTCAAAGACAAAACAAGCACAACAGAAAAATCCTTAAGGCGGTCTAAGAGCGATTCACATTGGATTTCATTTGGAAAAAACGTTCTCAGGAAGTTTTATTCATTCTAACAGACTGGAAACAAATTTCGTGCTTAAGACTGAAGTATCTGTTGAAATAGTATTTCATTAATACATAGGCAAGATGAATCAATAGGATCAATATTACACTGATCATATGTGATAAAATTGGCCCATATTGGATAAAAATGCATAAAGTGTTCATTCAGTATGAACATGTCTGAGGAAGCTATAGTATAGCGAAACACGTGTTGTGTTTTTGTAAAACTGTTTAGTGAAAATGTCGCAATAAAGTGTTACTTGAATAAATTACACTGATCATTTTCATTAATACCTCTTCGTATAAAAACCTGAACCAACAATATATAAAGAATCGAACAACTTCCAAATAAAAGAAAACACGTAAAATATATCCATGAAATTTCGTCTTCAGACACAAACCGAAAGAAAAAAGTCCATCCAAAACAACTTTAAATAGAATTTTTGTCGGGGCTAGGTAGCCGTGGTCTCATGGAGAGATTGACACCAAACATTTCGCCCATAACTACGATGGGCATTCTCAGTATTAAATTTTTTTAACCAGCTGAAAATTTTCAGTACTCATACAGAATTAATCAAAATATATTAATAAATTTCAATTGCTTAGCGTCATCAGCTTTTTTATTTCATTTTGCCTCGATTTCAATTGTATCAAAATACCAAATTCATCGAATAAATTTATGTTGGATTTAACAAAGTGATAGTATTTTGGAATTTGAGAATGATAAGAATAGTAACAACTGTATTAGATACATAAACGCCAAAGATTTTGAATCAGTAGGTACCTATTTATTTGAAATTAACAACTTTCAGATACATAACGTTTCATGCCCATTTTTAAAAGATGAATATGACATGATTTGATTAACTCAGTAAAGATAAATCGATCAATTCAGTACCTCATTGTTATATAACCTCAAACAATTTTTCCTGAATAAGGTGTGATATTTTCCCAAATTTCATCAACTCCACTGACTTGATTTTCAACAACATAGGGTGAAGCAGATGAATCGATATCAACGTCGATGTCATTATCTAAGTGGCTACAATCTAGTTAATCACCGAAGACGTTTTGCCGACTCACTCTGTAGGCAGCACCGACTTAATGTTCTCGGTCAATCGTCCATCTCACTCGCTCTCGTGTGGTCTGAAAATAAGCGGAAATAACGTAGAGTGAGCAAGTTAGACATCATTGTGTACCTGTTTCCCACGAAGTGGCCGGACCATGAGTTCATTCCATACCACGCAACCAACGTCTTTATAAGATACTGGTGAAGTGAATTTCCTATTATTTCAGCCAACCGCTCGATATGATCGCTACAGATTTATGTCATTCAAGATATTGATCGTTTATCGATAATAACGTTGAAATTGAGATATCAATAAATATTTCTCTTTTGTGGTCTTTCGAGCCGGATAGACAGCATTTCAATAGCTTTCCCATGTCTCTGAAAAAGTCCATGGGGTGAATGTGGTTTCTCGCAGTATGTCATGCCGTACATTTACACATATGGGATTAAAACCGCCATAATGTTGAGGATAACACTTTTCCACTGCAGAGGCTTAACCCTTTCAATAAAAGACATGTGCTCGCAGTTAGTTTATCGAGGGATTCATTTCACTTTTTACTTATTGTTTTTTATTGATATTATTACTTCGAACTGCGATTGATACAGACGAGGGTGAACTAAACTTTTAAATTGAAGTTTACAAGTGCCACGTGTTCTTTATGAGCGCTTTTGTGAAGCGATAATGATGTTTCATTATACACATACATTCGATGCATACTTAGAGATTTATTCTGAATGTGCAATAAATGTGGTGTAGTGGCGAGTTTCACAATGCACCTATTAACGCGTACATTATTGAGGTATGATCTCTGACCTCCGCAGACCTTCAGCCGAGTGAGACATCTTCATTATTGAAACGTCGACTAAGTGACGGACGGATATGAAAATTCAGATGTTGCAGTATCCCATACTTGCTATTAACGATAGGTTTGATTTTAAGTGTTCGTTCATGTCGTGCAGTGATTTTTATTGAATTAGTTTTCAAAGCTATCGATGAATAGTAATTTATAACGTTGGTTTGTTCGATTCCAAACTACTCGATGTAATGTGTCTTTTAGGTAGGTTTCGAAGAAAACCATTTATGACTATCGATATCAAGTCGCGACAAAATTTTTTCATTGTTTTCGTTTTACGCCTCCCTCAGTTATGAAATCATTACCGTTATCACAACAGAGGTCGAAATTGTAGCCGAAAGAAGCATCTACTTGCGACAGTTACTACATATCACAGGAAAGCCATTATAAATTATGTAACATTTTGGATATCGGGATATCCTTCACAAATGAATATCATTTTAAAATAATCCTATTATAAGTTCATAGAAAAAGTATATTATTCCACTTTTGAAGGATGGCCATTACTCGCTCTAATGTTGCTGCAATCGCTGCCAACATTCATTCTCACGAGTAATAGTCACATTTCTCGCCCGTTGATTGATATATTATTTTTCTGACTACTGAAAAAGGTGCCAATTATGTGATGGTAAGTAGAGAAAATGAACCCTAACTTTCACCTTCACAACCCTGAGAATAAATCTTTAAACGAAAAACTTAATCATTGAACTGACAGTTCGTTTTTAAATATATAGTTTTTATTGAAAAAAAATGTGGACACACACATAAAGTAAAAACTTGTGTACCTCACCAGAAATTTGTAATGTGACGAATATGTTTTTCACAACTAGATTTAGGTCACGCTAACTTGTAAGAATCTTCGACTGCACTTTTTTATTTTCAATTTCAATGAAATAGCCGTAGAAACTCTTCAATAATTAACATAATATATAAAATGTCAAACCTCATCAACTGATGAGGTTTGATCTCAATATCTTAGAAATTGCCTACGATTCACATTTGTACTGATGTCAGCTATCAGCATAAGCAAACAAGAGCTCTTTTTGATCGAACACAAACATAAAATTGTAGAAAAAAATAATTTTATATAAAAGTATGTGTTTTATCACGTATTTTATTGATGATGCATGTGAATTCTTTCGTCGACCCAACTGTGATAAATGAATCAATATATTGGTTCCCCTGATATTACGTATACATATGTTTTTTATTAGGTAATGTTGTTTTTTAAAATTAATTGAAAATTCCATTAGTTTATCATTAAATAATTTGTTTGTAGTTTTCAAATGACTTCAACAAACAGTAGAGCTTTCATTTTAATTTTCAATTTATGAAAGAAAAAAATGCGAATTTCCACATTCAACTTTTCACTTAGTTAACCTAGTGAGTCAATAAAAAAAAAGGATTTTTCAAGAACTCTTGATTTTCTCAACAGTTTGAATACCTTGTTCCGGGAAAAAATACAAATTATTATAGAGGTTCGAATATAATTTTTACATTTCTATATATTTTACGTACTACAACAAATCTCAGTGTTTGAAGCAACAATGAAAATTGTAATTTGTGTTCGAATTTTGGTAATACCTATATAGTTCAAAACTGTAAAGGACTAGCGTAGTGAGTAATAAATTTGGGACCACCTGCTCTAGAATTTGATTTCTTCTGAACTGTAAATTGAATCATAATAATGTGTAGGAACAGTTGGAATTTAAATAAAACAACTTGTTAGACGCTGTTTGGAGTTTTAATCTGGAAGTTCTCATACTTTTTATGGTTTCGAGGAGCCGAAACCATATGTCCTGCACCGATTCATATACACTGTCAAGGAAATATGTAACGTATCGGTTACATATGCTCAACACGTGGGTCCTACAGAGACGGAAACTCAACCGAGACTTCTTTATTGTTGAAGTGGTTGGTTCATGAGCGTAGACTGAAGTTATAAGTGCAGCAGGTACGGCTGGAACATTCAATACTTCATAACTGAAGGTGCAAACAGTCGAAATTTATTTTAATGGAATGCATTTTATTGAATATTTATTTATTGAATATTTAATCTATATAAAATTCAGTTATTAAACCGCTTTCAGTTTTTTCATTTAGATTTCACGAGTCATAGTATTTAAATCAGGAGATTGAGGTGGCCGTTTATTGTGAAATAGTAACACTTATAGCAAAACACTAAAACAGAAGTATTTAGTTCCAAAATTTGGCATCTATATTAGGTCATAAAAAATGAAAATATGAATTATTACAGATTAGTGAATTTTCATCATGTTTTACTGTTACTGACAAATTCGTAGGGTTACACTGTTTAAATGTATCTAAAACATTTTCCTTGACTCGAGGAATGATAATATTCATCGAAGTATGATAATATAACCCAAAGAATCACTTGATACCAGTCGATTATTTTTTCCAAGAATAACTGAATAACTTTATTTCCATTTATCAACTTGTTATAGTTTGTCAAAAATGTTGAAAACAGATATTTGAAAAGAATATTCATATACATTTTCGCTTTCGTAATATTCCTATGGATAGTTGGTTTGCTTGAGTGAAGTAGACCACCTGAAAATAAATATTTTACTGTAATCACAGAAAAATTGTATAAATTGAACTCAAAAACTCGGTCTTTGATAGGACGTGATGAAAATCCATGCCAAATTCATAAAAAATACTCTGTTTTTGAAATAGACTATAGAAAGCATCGAAAAGTCTGAGGTCGTCGACCTGTCGCAACAACTTCCTCAGTTATGGAATTCGATGTAGATATATATAGTTTTATTTTTGTTTTCGTTTCATTTTCACTGCCTTTGAATCTCATTTTGAAGGATCTCTAGTCTTCATTTTTAGTTCTTGTAAATATGTTCGATTTGTGATCACAATATAAACTTGGCTTGGATAATCACAGTACTTTACTTATATATGTTCTGCTCCTATAAGAATACAAATGCGATGTGTTTCAGTATCTCATCTAGTTTGACCAACATCTATTTTGTCACACACTCAAAGTCTAATCAAGATTATGTGCAATTGATGATGTGGGTAATGCCATACGCGTATTATCGTACAGTATTTTGAAGATTTGTCCATTCACGACTTGTGTACCTAATACAATTTGCATTTTTACTGAAGTATGGACCCACAAATTGCACTGTTCAGAAACGTAGACAGTAGAATTAAGTTAGGCTCAGTCGTCTCTTGGGGTGAATACTTCTTCAATTCAGATATCTTGAGAAATATTAATAAAATATATGCTGGAAGAGAGAAATATTAGTTACGCCAATGAATAACTTATTTCTTTTATGTATTTCTCAACAAAGTTCTGTTTTAAAGAGTCGCCCTTTTTTATTTCTCTCACGGTCATTTGAAATCTGTTGAAATTTCTGCACCATATTTTTCTCGAGAATTTTGTCTCAACATATGCGAGTACAAAAATATCGCCGTCATTCCGTGGAATTTTTTGATAGTGAAATTGATACTGATGTGAATGTTGCAACCTTCGAGAACGTTTCTGGATAAACTGCAATTTAAATTTTTTGCCAGCCATTATGCTAAACGTATTCCTTGATGTTTATTTAATGATAGCTTTAGCGAAATCCGTATTCGAGATTCTTCGCTATTTCGACCTTTCGACGTTAATTTTCAAAAAACAGAATAGGTTATGTACTCAGTCTCATGATAAGTAATGTCGAAGTTGATCATTATTCAAATAATTAGTCAGTGTGATAGTAGATGTTCTTTTGCAACAGTCAATGCTGCGATGTCTCAGAAATTTGCAATTATGGAGTTTTTCTCCACAAATTGTCATTGTACTGAACTAGATTTTGTTCTTAGAATCACTAGCGTTACAAAAAAATCCAAAAAATGAAAGTACTGTGGTGAAAATAGCCAAAATACTGTTGAAAAGGTGTAAATTCAACCTTTCATTATTGTTTGAATTCATCGTTTTCTGCATAAATTGTCAAAAAAAATTATATACAATTTAGTACCCGTGGTTATCGAAGACAGGGCCGTCTTGAAGCAATGCCTCCCGATTGGAAACTACACGCAGAATGTTCTATACCTGGATTGTCTGAACTATACATTTCCAAACATTTCTAAAAGTATCTATTCGAAATACATAACAATCAATCTCGCAGTCATCACTAAGTTTTCACATGTTGATCTAGTTGATGTGGGTTTTCCTGAACTGATATTAATTGTTCATCTCAATCTCATCATTTGCAGCTGTAAAAAAGAAACCAGCTAGAAGTTACAGAGTAGACGTTGAACGAATTGCGAGGTGCGGGGTCTGTTGAAAGCTCAAGAACCGCACCGTTGAAAATACGATTACCTTTTCATTCAAGGCCGTTCGTGTTATTACGGTCCGAACACATCACAATTCACCGTTGATATTAACTTCATCTGCGAGGTCTGAAAGGTAAAGGAAATCCGTGTGGTAATCATCAGCTGTCACGTGACCCTGTCGATGTCTAATTGGCTCTCCAATTAGCTCCCAAACGTGCCAACTCTTTTATAGGATGCTATAATGGTTAGGCAGTATCTATCGGAATCAGATGAATGGCTCACGATATGCTGATACTTTGACGTGTATCTACAGCGCCAAAATGGGAAGCATTTCAGATAAATGTTTCCGATAAACGATCGGTGGCAGCTTTGAATCAATTAAAGTTGAATCGGGTAGGTATATTTGAAAAAAAAATGCGGTATTAGTTTGGTAAATACTGAAAATAACGTTTTTGTCCTTTCAGTCCGTATATATTCATATATATTCAATTGGACTTCCGGCGAAAATTCACTTTTCCTAATGTAAAATACGAAAATACTCCAAAATGAGAATAAATGATTGAAATCCCAAGTTACCATCAACCGGCATGTTCTGCCTGAGGTTCTTCTTACCAATCGAAAGATGGGAATAACACAACAAATTTGAACAAGTCTTCAGTATTGCATTGATATGCCTTAGAAAATGGTCTTTGAAAAGGGGGATAGATAAAATAGTATATTGAAAGGAATATAATGAACTAGGTAACTGTTAGAAAATGAAACAAACTAGAAATGATGATAGAGATAGATATCATTTTAAAACATTTCGTATATCGTATGTCGCAAATTACATTGATCTAAACCCCTTGAAAACGTGTCACCCCGCCCAAGATTTATGAAGGCGTGGTGTTTTTTAGCTGTTTTTACATGTAAAATTGTCTACGACCTGCCGTCTTTTGAATCAAAAGTTGGAAAAAAAATCTTGAAATATGCTAACTTCTGTCTGGCTAGTCGTTGACATTCAACATTTGTTCTGATATTTTGACGAAAAATTGCATCATCTTCAATTTATTTTTTTCCAGAAATGCATAATATTATCAAATTGGAAAAAAAAGAAATATGAGGATCTGGTATGAAATTTAATACTAGGAACTATAAAAAGTCATTCCTTTTGCCCAATATATTTTTCAAAGCGAAAGTTGAATTGAAATATTCTAATTGCTATTATTTTCGAAATGTCGGGAAAGATGCTAACTTATAGCAAATGGATGAAAATGTGCATGATCTTTCATTTGGTAAGAAGTAATATTTTTCTACAAATACATGTCCTAGAGGCGCAATTTGCAAAAAAAACATCGATAAAAAAAATACAAAGGAAAATTATTATAGAAGTGTTTCCATTCAGGATGTGTTACGTGATTTGATATCTGCTAGAAATGATCAAAACTTTTTTTCTACATCTTTCAACAAAAAATGTACGAAATTTCCAAATTATTATTATATTTGTGAAAGCATAAATATGGTTAAAACATTCAAGGCAGAATCGATGATGGACATCTAACAGTTTATTGAAAGGTAGAAAAACAGCACCCTAAGTGATTTCAAGTTTGCAAAATGTGTTAAAAAATTTGGCTAATGTGACTGACGCCTTCTTTCATTAAAATATGTATAAAACAGAAATATAAAATTTCCGAACGCAATATCAATTCTACATAAAGTGGTTTAAGTAAGTTGAGTAAGATTAATTTTAATATTCAAAAAAATGTATATTCGCCAATCAGCTGTCCTCCTGGGAGGTACATGTACATACCCTCAGAAATTTTCAAAAGGTTTTATTATCGTTTCTCGGGGTTTTTGATACTCGTTCATTTGAATACTTATATATATCTCAACATTTTGCTGACACTAGTTATTGGTATCTTAGAAAATACAGAACTAAGTAAAATACTAATCTTTACACTTCTAAAGATAGTAATCTCTCGTGTCGGCGAAACGTTGCGAGTCCAGAGATGGGAACGATGATCAACAATCCCGAAAACAGACGATGTAATATGACTGCTTTTAAGGGACTTGCGTTTTGGAAAGGAAGGCTTGAGTCTTACCTTTAGAAGTGCGATCCCAGACGATAATATTGTTGGTTGTATAATTTATTCAATAATCACTAAAGTCATCTATTAATGTTTATGAAGGCCTGACAAGAAATATTTGGAATAACTACTTATATAATGTAATTGATTTATGTATAATATTTGACTCTTTCTCTCCATCAGCAACATAAATAGCCTGGAGCAATTATCAAGCGTGATTCCTAAACTCGCAATCCTTTTGAATGACAACTTTTTAGCATCTTATATTCACTGCTTTATCAAGAAAATATATTGTTTTAGTTGAATGATATATGGATAATCAGAACATCTTATAATACGCGAGTTTATGATTTGAATGTGTTAACACCTTTTTGTAAATAAATAAATAAATTGTTTATAGTTTTTACAAGATTTTTGTAGTACATTTTATAGGGTAATATAGATGGGCAAATCCAAATTTGAAACAACGCAATCGAAAAACATGGAACTTCAAGAGCTGTTGCGCTTGATATTTCTAAGGCCTTTGACCGTGTGTGGCATAAGTATTTGCTGGCTAAACCCTCATGCCACAAACGGCATGTCTTGTCGGATCATTTTTGTATATGGCTCTCCAGCTTCCTGAAAGAACGTTCCTTGCAAGTGGCCGTCGATGAATATATCTAGAATACTTTTACCATCAACGCTGGTGTTCCCCAGGGATCCATGTTGTCTCCCACCGTCTTTTTATTGTATATCAACGACTTATTGGAAATAACCACTTATTACTTTGTTGACGACAGCACACTTGTCATTCCATTTGGATTCCAGAACATCGGCTGCCGATGCACATCTTCACCGGCAGCAGGAGGTTGTATATATCAATGAGGATCTAGAAGTGATTTCGAATTGGGGTGAAAGTGACCAGGTTCAACCTAGGCATCGGTTTTCTCCAAAAAGATAAATGTCTCCGAACCGGATATAATGATGTCAGGACAGACAAATCTGCTTTCTGCTTCGATAAGTTTCTTGGGGGTTAAAGTGGATACCAATATGTCTTGGCACAATCATGTTGCTGGAATTGTGTAGGCTGCTTCTCAAAAGCTTGAAACACTGTTCCGAACCAGAAACCCGTACATACCTCAGCAACTTTTGATACTTTATAAAATTCAGATAAGACTTTCTTCAAAGTATTGTTCTCGTGCATGGAGCTCCGCCCCTAAGCTTACCCTGAAGCTGCTGGATTCCATCCAGAAAAGAGCTATCCGTCTCATTGGAGACGCAAACATCACTTGCAACCTTGATAGTCTGGAACATTGAAGAAAGATTGGAGATTTGTCTCTCTTCTATAGATAATTTCACGGGAAGTAATCAAGTGACTTGGCACATTTGTTTTCACCAAGAGCGGTACATATCAGAAATACGCGACGGACTGTGACTGCTCAGCGTTTTGAGCTTCAACTCAGTAAACCTTGAACTTCACTGTTCAAGAACTCTTTCATCTGGAGAACTGCGTTTATGTTGAATAAACTTCATGGATGGATTTAATCTCCAGCGGTTCAAATCCAATGTGAATCGTTACTTTTGCACGGGCACCGCTATTAGACCGCCTTATGGATTTTTCTGTAGTGCTTGTGTTTTGTCCTTGAAAAAATTACATTGCTGGCAAATTCCACAATACGTGTTGAGGTAATTTGGCATCAATTTGTGTAAGATTTCCCTCAGAGGCTATTTCGATACGTTAAGAAAATTATGTTTCATTTCAATGGGTACCATTATTATCTGCTACTTCATGAAAGCATTCAAAACGTTAAAGATCAAACGAATGAATTTCGTTATATAAGAAAACTTAGGAGGACTACAAGATATTCAATGGCCAATAAAAACTCACAAAAACTCCTTACTTATTCGAGAGTGGTAGTAATTTCAGAGTATCATGCGTTGAGAAATATTTGTAATATTAACACCAGTTCTGTGATTTCGTTATTCATCTGGTCGGCTGTCAAACATGCTGATTCTTCTTAAAATACTTCATTCTTCGTGCGGTACTTATCAGATTAATTGCCCTGATAAGTTTTAATGCTGACGTGACGGTAAAGCTGGGAGAAAAAGACATTTCTGATGAATGTGTGAGATAACTCAATCAATTAATACGTATTCTACGACGTTTATTTACCTGTAAAAAACTAACTTTGACACGTTCCATAAAAGTATTACCTTTTTGATTGAAACAATCTACGCATCTCTCAGCTGGGATCCAGTCAATATTGATTGATGATGGTTCTTTCCAGGTACATACTCTGCCAAGTTTAGGCCTGTGTGTCCTAAGAATAGAAAAATGTTACATTCGTGAATGAATACGACATTGAATGGACGCACTTTAACCAAACTGAAAGTAATATTTCAAGAGTAGTTAGTTAGACATTTTATTTTTGCGTCGTTATGTAACAATTTCCTTACTGTTTTCAAAGTCCTTTTACCTTTTCATATAAAGTTCCAATCTGTAATTAATTGAATTACATTGTAAATAATTGAATTACAAAATATTATTTATATCATACGATAGTGGACTAAAAAGTAGAGTTACGAGGACTGTTCAACTTTTCTTTGAAATCTGCATGACTCTTTTCGATAAACATATTCCTTCCACTTTCAGTCCATCTTTCTCAGCTTCTCACCACGCTTTCATATTTTGATGACTTCGTAGTTGGTGATTTAAAATGGGTAGTTTACTTTTTGAAGTCTAGCTGAAATTCGCAAGGGGACAAGTCGGGACGGTACGGTGGATGGAATACAGTTGTGATACCGCAAACTTTCGAGAAATAACTATATTTTGAGTTACGTGAGGCTGCTGAAAAAAAAAGGAAATCGAAGAAGATTATGTTCATAACTTCAACGGCGTTTCGACTCATTTTGGTTTTTTCGGGAGGTACAACTACGTCGTTTTTGACTGAGAACTGTATCCGTTCAAGGTCGTAGTGATATATTCAAAATAGTTTTCACCTCCTATTATAGTATTTCTTACGAGCAACCCTCAGAAGTCTTCAGGAGACTTTATGAGCTGGAAAAATTTAGGGAATTACCTAACAGGTCCTGATATCTAGAAATAGGCAAATATCTAACGTACTTTAGGTGAATCGTCACATATGGATCGCTATTCTCGCTATTATCATTACTTTTCAATAGTTTAATATTTCATAAAATTTTATCGGATTAATCAATCATGGACGAATTCTTTTATAAAGTCTGAAACACTTTCTTTGTCTGAAAAAATGCAGGTTTTTCGATTCTCTGATAAAGTCTTAAATACTTTTCTTTCATATAGTCCGAAAGAGTGCACGTTTTTACAAGTATTTGAATCAGATAATGTGTGGAGAAAAATTTGTTTTGAGTAGTTTAAGAAACTATATCATTTTCATTTCGGCTGCTGAGAAGTGAGTGTTTTCAGACAACAAAAACGATAAAGATTCGAAGCTTTATCATACATCGCATTAATATCTCATTATTAAATTGGACAATCAATACTTCTCGTTTTTCTAAAACATTCAAATGATTTTATATTAATTAAATATCGGTTTACTCACTTACTCATATCAAATTATTTTATTCCAATATATTTTTGTAATTTTTCTGTCGAACAAAAATATTTGCATAAAGATGATACGTTCCGTTATAGCGTGCATGAACATGTTGATTTTTTCATTACGACGAAACATTTCTGAGGTCTCTTTCAAATTACATTCAATTAATTAGTAATAATGTGATTGTGGAAAAGTCTAGTGGTTTACCTATCCAAAAATTCTGTGAATCTCAAAATAATGAACCTACACCAACCCACGTCTCGATTGGTATAAAGGGCGCGTTTGCTTCAAAATACTTTTAGTAATTGATTTAATTTATCCATTTTTTGTAAGTCAAACTGAACGTGTGATTATGGGTGACTCGATTCGTTATCAGAATGTGCAGTTTGGAATTGGTTATAATTAAGACGTGTCTACCTGAGGAAACTATTTATCTATATAGTTATATTCACGGATCCTTACTAATTGTTGAGTGGCTGATGAATATTTGTTATTCAGTTGTATAGGCACAATAGTGATAGTTAATGTTAATTTAAATTTGTTTTCTATGTCGATATATCAAGAATTGATTTCCTTATTCTATCAATTTGGCAACTTTACAAACCAGATAGTGCGTGTTTTGGTGTAGCCTAGGCTAGTAGCAATTCCCGGTATATAATGCTCAGAATTGTTCAGCAATTTAAATTCCGTTGAAGTCCCTCTTACTCTTGAATCATGTTACCCTATTTGCATCTCTCTACCTGCCTTTGTCCGCTCATGACTGACCGGTGTTTTTCTCGGTTTTGAGTTTCTGCTAATGGTTAGGTAGTCATTCTTTTCCGCCGATCCGGCTAAACACTGTGATTATTAGCGAAGTGATGGATGTCGGTAGTTGAAGCCTGTGCATGTTTTATTCCATTGTAATTATTCTGTTCGACTAGAGTAATTAACAAGCGTATACGTCATTTCGTGAATTGAGCCTTCATTAAACGTCGCTTCTTTTCGTAATTCGTTACTCAACAGATGTTCGAATTGGGTCATCTTGTTACGTGTGTTCTTCTAGGGTATATCACTACTGTTTCTCGCCAGAACGAAAAAAAAAGAGTGAACTTATTGAGCGTAGACGAACCAAAAAAGTCTGGCGTTTGATTGGTGATGATATTTCTTAATTTATCGGGCATTTTGTTAGGTGAAAACAAAAATGCAAATTCATTTCATTCCTATATTCTCACGTGACCTAACTTGAAACATCCTCATTTTGCTCTCTTTCTACTTCATACTAGTGTAGGTAAAGAAATTGGAAATGTTCCAAATAGAGGTAAAGATGACAAATATCAATGAAACCTCTTTGAGACTAATTCATTATGAATACCCGTTAATTTAATAGGTTATGTAGGATTTCTCCTGAAATATATTTGTTTTATATAGTTTTCACTATAAACGATGTGATGTGAGAATTACAATATTACAATAGACAATTTCGCTTTCTGCTTCGATAAGTTTCTTGGGGGTTGAAATGGACATACCCTGAAACTGCTGGATTCCATCCAGAAAAGAGCCATCCGCCTGATTGGAAACGCGAACATCACGTGAATCTTTCATAGCCTGGAACATCGAAGAAAAGTTGGAGATTTGTCTCTCTTCTGTAGATACTTTCACGGAAAGTGTTCAACTGACTTGGCATATTTGATTCCACCAAGAGCGGTACATATGAGAAATACGCGACTTATTTTGTTCATAGAAAATTAACAAATAACGATAAACAAATATAAAAAAATGCAATATTTACTAATTTTATAATTTAAATTATAATAAATATAACATATAATATAAATTATAACAGATAAAATCAATTTATTTTTCTTCATAAGCACAATTTTTACGAGTAACAATGACGAATATGAAAAGAAAAAAATTATCATATTCAATAATCTTGCATCTTCATCAGTCTCAAAAATTCGGTACAATTTCCTAATTCTTCGTAATTTAATTTTATATTTCATGACATTATCATCGTTTCTATTATTTTCGTTTGTGTTAATCTTTGGGCTGACTGATAATGACTGGAAGAATAGGAAGACGATCGCATTACAGTATTCGATCACTTAATCTGGATAGTTCCCTACCATACTAGTTTTACAATAATTCTATAAACACCAATTATTGAGCTAATCACAAAATGTCATGTCTAATGACATTGAATAAAAAATATTTATGGCTATCTTAATTTAATTTCATAAAAATGCCATAAAAATCACCATTAGGTATCTACTTTCGTTTGATATTTTCAGGTTAGGTGAAACTCGTCTTCTACTTTTCGAAGAAATAAAATTTCCTTAGAAGAACATATAAAACATAAATGAATACTGTCGAGTAGACCCACTCACGGTGGACCTAGTATTTATATATTTCTATAATTTCAAATGAGAAAATATTCACAGCTTTCCTAATTTTATTTTTTATGTTTCATGGTAACATACTGATCATTATAATATTTGTGTTTCAATTTTTGGGTTTGCAGAACATTTCATAACTGTTTCAAAAAGAACGGATTCCATTGTACAAAAATATGTAACGTATATTTTCTGGTCTAAAAAACAGCATTTCCTCTATTTGTTACAGTTCTTAACTACAAGTTTTCTTGAAGAACAACCCGAATTTACCATATTTACCTTTAT
>WOGO01002160.1:0-16369 GCA_015342085.1 Leptinotarsa defecta | reverse complement strand
CGGCTTGGAGAAAATCGCTGCCTGGGTGTTTGTGGCATTGAATTGAATGTGGTTTCTTTCACTCCAATTCGAAATCATGTTTAGATCGTCACTGACGAGACAAGTCTGCTGTCGTCAGCAAAGCAATATATTGGATTCTTGGTTTTTCCCAATAAGTCGTTTATATAAAATAAAAAGAGGGTTGGAGACAATATGGATCCCTGGGGAACAACAGCGTTAATAGAGAAAGTATTTGAATGATATCCATCGACAGCCACTTGCAGGGAATGTTATTTCAGGAAGCTGGTGTACCATACACAGATATGATCCGAAGTTTGGCCGGCGAAGTTTGGCCAGCACCCTCATGCCACATACGGTCAAATGCCTCAGAAATATCAAGCACAACAGTTCTTTGAAGTAGTTCTATCGAAAATATTCTTTATTTTCTGTAATTAAATGTTATTGTGAAAGTAGTTGTTTCTGAAAGGTTTTTCTTCCATTTTGTTTCTGAATGTAACTAATATGCATAATCTATACATATTTGTCACAATTGTTCAGGTTCTTCTGAGAACGATCAGATACCTTTACTACTCACTCAACGAAATGTCATTGTTTATTTGGTTAGAGTAGCATTGGTTACATATGAATCTACATCAAATTTTAAATCTCGATTTCGGATCAAAATGTTGAATATTATCAGTTTGCGGTGTGTTTTCAATTCTTCAACATTTCATTCCATATAATGCTTGATGAAAATGGTTATTATGAAACTCATATTGGTAATACTTCTGAAACTCCGTCATTATCGCTTCACTCCAATGTTGGAAATTAATTGAAATTCCTTTGTATTCTATTATTAATTTCAACCCAGCTAGGTCATATTAAAATATGGAACTGTCGGCTACTGAACTTTTTGAAAACAAAGTTGAAATGAAATATGCCAAAGCCAGCAAAATTGTTCGTTATATGACGTTCATGATTGTAATTTAATAGTGTATGTGAGTGTAATATTATAGTCTGACGTAGAAACTCTGTATTTGTCGAAGGAAAAAAAAACAAATATCAGGATTCCGCACATGATTATTGAACTGATATGTTCCAATGTTTTTGGAATACGGAAATCATCCATTAATTCAACTCGTTGTTTGATGAAATTCTGATAATTTGGAAATTGTTACGTACAGGAATATATGGCAATAATTTTAAAAAAAGGTTTTCATGAAAGATTTTGAAAAAATACGTCGGAACTCATCAGAATGGATCAGAACTATGGTAAAAATATAATGACGATGTATAGGCATCTGAAACCATAACAAACCCGCTTGAATACTAAAGGAAAATGAAAACAATTGGCGAGTGATGCAGAACAGCATAAACAATTTCTTCTCAATGTTATGATAAAACAATTATGAATCATTACAACTGACATTACTAGAGATCACTATAAATCTCATCAATATGTCCTTATGAAAAAGACATTCAGATATGACAATGCTTAATATATATGTCCAAATATTCAGATTATGCTGTGAAGGCTTTCACGACCAGTATGTAATAAATCATTTGTTGATGTTTTAGTTGGTTTTCGAGTTTCGCTGTGGTTTTCTTCGGTTACAATCTCCAAACGCAACTGCGGCAGTCATCTTCAGTGGCGTGGATGAAGTATTCTTCTTGACGTATCAAGTGAAACTGAAAAATCATTTTTTGATGCTTTATAGAGCTCAGATCACACCTTCTTTAGAGTATTGCTCTCATATATGGATCTCCGCTCCCAAGCATACCCCGAAGCTGCTGGATCCCATCCAGCAGCAGAAGTTGGAGATTTGCCTCTCTTTTATAAACACTTTAAAGGGAGTTGTTCAAGTGACTTAGCACATTTGAACAGCGGTACATATCAGAAATACGCAACGGACTGTGGCTGCTCATCGTTTCAAGATTCAATTCAGAACATCACGAACTTCACTGTTTAAGAACTCTTTCATTTAAAGAACTGGGTTTATGTATTATGAACTTCCTGAGAACGTTTTTCCAAATGAATTCAACCTCCAACAATTCAAATCCAACGTAAATAGCTACTTTTACACAGGCACTGATCTTTTGGGCCTCAAGAATTTTCCTGTGCTTTGAGAAAAGTTTTAAGGCCTGAATTTTTATCTATATCATTGAACAGCAAACATTATCAAAGGCCATGTGGTCACAGATCTACCTTGCTGTGATACAGACATTGAAAGTGGTATGCCTATTTCGTGCCTGCTCTGTCCGACTCTTTTTGAATAATTGGAAGGATCTGTGTATTCTAAACTGCCAGTATCGATGTTTCATCAATTTTTAATAGTATTCAGCTTTATCGAAAATTTACATTCAAAGGCATTGTCATGAATGTATAAATGCTTTCTTGTAGGTCTCCAGGCTCAGAAAAATGTCCTGCTCCTCTGAAAGACTCCTAATGACTCCTTCCTTCTGTCGCAGACGATGTTTAGATTTATTCAAATCCCTTCTACTATGGAGAACCATCAACAAAGTTTGAAAACTCAAAGGATTCGCATCACTTTTTTATATCTTCGTTAACATTCGGAAAATGAAAACATATCAAGAGAAAAAAGGGAGAATTGAATGCATCAATAAAAAATTTCCATAAATATCTGTTATCATATACAGAAGTTTCTTTCAGATAAAAATTGGATAAAAAAATCTATCTAAAATAACTAATTTCGATACTAACATTGAATTACATGAACATTATGTTTGCATTTAGTATGTGGACAAAACATTCGTAAATATTTCAAAACGTAATATACAGGAATGCTACGTTTCTTTCAATTTTTAGGTGGATTTCAAGAAGATTCAAGATAAAACACTATCCTTTAATTCATCATCAAGATGGAAGATGATTCACTCAATTCTCGTGCAAACTTTAAATAGAAAAGATAAATTTGCTGCATAACAATGACAGTTCAAAAGAAATTAAGCAGACACGGGATTTTCTGAAACGGTAACATTGGATAATTGTTATCTCACATTTCTAAGATTTTGTCTTTCTGAAGGTCGATGGAAAATCTTAAAGCCCATTACTTTGATCCCCGTACAATTTATTTTGTCAAGTGACACATACATGTCTAATAATTCCAAAGCCACTAAAGCGAGATACATACAATTCATCTCTCGTGAGAGTTAAGTGTAGAAATAGATTTTTTTAATAAATTGATGGATGTAGCCGTTACTACGTGGTGTGAAATCATAATGAAGAAAAGACAAATGAAATTTTCTACGTTTTCTACCACTTTTATTTGTAACCAACGTTACTGTAGTTTCGTCCTATACGGCCATTTTCAATCCTGAAGTTTGAAAATGTCCGTATAGGACGAAACTGCAGTAACGTTAATTACAAATAAAAATAATAAAAAACATAGAAAGTTTCATTTCTCTTTTTTTCATTGGTTTTTTTCATTTTTTTTATTAGTTAGTGACTACTTCATCGTGGATGAAGTAGTCACTAACTAATGGAACTTTCTCTTCAGAAGTTTATGTTTCGCAGAAATAATACTGATTGAGTAAGCTGTTGTAGATCATAGTAAAAATCTCACAGTTGACTGTATTAATATATAATATCTTCAATCAATAGAGGATTTTTGAAAATATGTTTTTGAAATTTCCATTTGAACCTCTTTATTTCCTGAGATTGATGCATTTTACACCAAAGTTGAAAACACCTCTTTCTGTTCAAGCTTGTTTGGACAAGTCGAAAACGATTTTTCTCAATGAGGAATCTGGTTGGTCTCTCAAAAGTTACTCTAACCTGAAGTGAGTATCTGAAGACTCTAACTATTATGTGACGGAAGTAGTTTTTTTGAAGAATGAAGAATTGAAATTGACTTCATGTGAAAACAAAAAAAGATAATCATAAATAAATCTTTCAATAAAAGAATGAAACGAATATACCTATTATTACCTTATTACCTCAATACTAATCTTTTCAAAGGAAACACTTTTTCAGTTTTTAGTCACCATTCACCTTCTTTTGGTATTCAACGACATCTGTAAGGAGACAATTTATACAAGTACATTTCCTGAAACGGTTATTGTTATTGCTCGGAGTTTTATTCGATTCCCAATTGAGAGATCAAAATTCAATAGCTGCTAGATAGAAACTGCGAAAAGCATTAAGATTATTGAGTAATTTTCAAGGAAAATATTGGTTTCACTTCGATATGGTCTTCACGGAATCAATTTAAAAATGAGCTGTTAGATGGACGTGTTAGGTATTTCGCTGTTCATCTTTGTGTGTATCGTCTGAAAGTATTTCATACATGGAATGGCTGAACAGAAAATTAATTTTGATATTCATTGATGTGATCGGGTCAATAATTATTATAGTGACATAACGAATGGATATATTTTGAAGAGGTGCATACAATATGTCCTAGTTTTGGAAAAATTGTCAAAGCCATGCCATGTGAGATCTTTAATCATGTATGTAGCTGTGACAGATATTCGACGTTAAATAACTAACCCAGCTGATCCTCACAGAAAGTTGAAGTTAACGTGTTGCTATGGCTGGCAGATCTACAGAGGATGCTATTCTGGGAAGGACGAAGATGATATATGAATCGTTAGATAAAAAAATTCCTAAACAACAAGATGAAATTCATGGAATTCTTATTGAACCACAAACAGTAACATTTGGAGTGGGTTCCTCAGGGAACTGATCTCAGACCTGTTCTTTTCAGTATCTTCATGAACAGTATGTTATTTCTAGATTCTACTGGTGAGATCATCAGCTTTCCTGACGATATTGCTGTGGTGTACAAAGTGTCAACCTGCAAGAACTGAAGGAAAAAGTAGAGAATGACTTTCACAACATATCGAATTGACTGGAAGGAAACAAATTAACATTGGAATATGTGAATACAACCTACCTACCATCCACCTCATATACTTGTGTTTTACCAAATCTTGGAACTAGACTCTCGAATAATGAAGGTGACAAAATAAAGTATTTAGGAATCGTCGATCTACACATGAAATGAAATATGCAAACAAAACAAATGTCAGGAAAAGTTATAGTTTTTTTATTCAAATTCAAACATTTGAAGGATTTTTTGAACATTACCTAGTTGAAAACTGTTTAGTCTTCCTTGATAGAGTCCTTACTATCCTATGGGATTTTGGGCTGGGGTGGGGTCAATGATTGCTTCTTAAACCAAGTACAGGTTTTGCAGAGATGGGTTCTCATAGTCATGTATGGGACGTTTTCTTCTGGATCACTTTACACTGAATCTCAATACAGAGATAAGCTACAGATATTTGTTGGAAAGGTTTTACTTTATGTTGAAGCTAATAAAATCCAAGTCACCTCTCATGAACATGTTTTCAATACCAGAAGATCTGATTCAATTTTCTTTCCTAGAAGTGAAACGTGTATAGGGGCCGTCCATTATTCACGTGAGGCTTGAAAGTGGTGAAGGTGTTTAGCAAAAATCACGAAATATCCCAAGGGAGAAGGGTAGTATGATATCACGTGTATTTATTTTTTCGTGAAACGCGCGATTTAGAAACCAAAAAGCGGCGTGTAATGTGACTTTGACTCGCCTTTGCCAGGTAACGAACGAGGTCGCCACACACCATGACGACCGCCCGGCTCGGCTTACCAGTTATATTCTGTTATTTCGGCGCCGAAATAGGTGATCTGTGTAAAAGACCTATTTGCAGAGTATAAATAAGTTGTTTGAAATATGTTTTTCCGTTAACCAGCTATCGCACCCCTACGAACGCCAACCCTCAGAAGTCGAAACTTGTGCGAGCTAAGGACTAACGAGGTCTTACCGTTGAACGTGTGATTCCTAACACGGGTTGGACGATGATAACAAGTGAAAATCGAGCGTTAACCCTGGGGCTTGAACCATCGACTCACACATCGGCCAACTGGCTGAGTGAACAAGCACCCACGTCGAACCGCCCGGCTACCGAAGAAAACATTTCAGGATTCTTTGTAGGTACTGATTTTGGGTAGTAATTTTGGTGTGAGAGGGGGGTTAGTCTCAAACCTCACCATGTATCACCAAGGGGGGGTTAATAAATGCTAAAAAGACATCACGTGATCAATGCACGGCCCCATAGGTCAACGAATTGTGAATTATCTTGCTCCAAGAAAATATAGTTTGGTACCAAATGAGATAAAGAATATGCCTGATTAACTATAAGTTATTCAAAAAGAAAATGACAAAGTGAATTTTCAGTAATAGACCAATAATCCATACCATTTTCAAGCAACAACCATAATAAAAGTAAATAACACCAATTACAGTTGTTTAGAATGAATTCACAAGGATCTGTGTCTATATGTAGTGTTATCCAGTATTGAAGGACGTTACGCCGAAAATGTAAAATTAACCGGATTTTGACTTGAATATAACTGTTTTTAGAAAATACCTTAAAATCAGAATGTGAGGGATAGTATCATGGTTGTTTTGATATAAAGATACTTAGGTGTTAGATATTGAATTTTACATATCGATTGTTGAACTCAAAATTTCACCATAATTAGGATTTCGACTTTATATTGCATTCTTATATCAAAATTATTTTGTTACTGCCTCCATATACCCATATACAAGTAGCGTTTACAGCTAATTCTGTGTTGATTCCGTGTTTATTCGCCTCTCCTCCTAATTTTAATGAATGCTTACGACTTTTTTTAAAGGAGTTATATGTTGTTTACTGTGAATAAACCTTTTTTATTTATTATTTATTGTATTATGGGGATGGAGTTATTGCTAATATATAGAAATTTGGTATTGAAAAACTGAATTGATATATTAGGAACTGTAGGTATAGTATAGGTACCCATCTATATAGGTACTGAAAAATACTAAGAATGTATGCTTCATTAGACCTTAGTCTTCTCCAGCTTCGTCACACTTGGAGCAATATTCAGTGAGTTTAAGCCAATGGCCACTTTTTCTCATGTCACTTTGACCCAGTCTCACATAACTGTGAATTACATTACAAATAAGAGTCTGAGAAGAATGCACAGTGAGGTCGCAGTAAACTGACAAGTGATACATTCATCAACCAACTATTCATCTGAAATTATTGCATAACAAAAATCTGAATAAAAGCAAGCAGCGTGAAGGAGAGTCAGAATTTATTAGAATTTGCGATGAATAGGTACGAAATATTGCATTCCTCTTACCATAATTGGTACTCTGGACTTATATCTTTATCGTACCATATAAGTTAAAGTTATTTTGAGTATTTCAAGATTAATAAATGTCAAGTAAATAAAGACATTCGAACATCCTTGACATGAAGACCGACATTCGTTACAAAGTAGTCAGATGGGACAACAATATTTCAATAAAGAAGAAACAACTGGAAAGTATAAAGAATGAACAGTGGAAAAAATAATTCATGCTGCTGATAGAGCTTTTTCACATGCTACATATGCATAACACACATGCTACATAAAACCTTCACGTTCCCGAATATTTTTCACTTCAGATAATTGAAGATATTTTGATTCACCTCAGTCAAGCAATATTACCAATCGAGAACGTTATTTGTTTTAGTTATCAATTCTTCATTCGAATATATTAGTTTGTTTTCCTTCATCATTCTAGAAACATGTTTCAAAGTCGGTCTCTCTCGGTTGACAGATATTCTGTCCTCAATATATGATCTCTCATAATGAGAAATACACACATTATTATGGGTCACAAGATCCTTTTTTTGGAACTTCTGTCCAAGGACACCAAAAATAATGATCTAGGGCTCATTTGATCCGAAATAACCTCTAGAAACTTTTTGAAAAATTTCAAGAGATAATTCAAATTTAGTAAAAAAAGGGGATTTGGTTTTTTGCAAATATCTCGGAAAATATTGAAGATATCCTTAAAGAGGAGGAAATTTTCAAAAAAAAAATAACCACCCGGAAATGTGTCACCAATATTTATAATTTCAGTTTAGAGGCGAAAATAACGCTCAAAGCGGGCAATGCGCGTCCCGTACGAGCTGACCGATATGGACCCTATGGACCTCATGGAAACTTATTTTAACCCATTGAATTTCAATAAAAAAACAAAAAATTCGTATACCTTCTAGACACTTAAATAAACGAAAATCTATGGAAAAAAATTCCGTGATTATTTAATGAGATATACTGTAGTCAATATATTGATTTTTATAAGTTTTAAATTTACATAAAAACCCTGATAATTTTTGAAGAAATAATATTAAATTTTTTCCACTTCTTGGAGCTTTTCTTGAAAGACTTCAAAATAGATTTACGTTGTAAAAATTGAGAGATTTTGATTTTCTAGTCTGTTATTAATAATCAAAGACGTTAAAAAATAAAAAATTCAATTATTGAAGCAATATTCAAATTTATTTGTATTCTTAATTTTTTAAGTTACATGAAAATGATTTTTTATTATCTTTAGCTCTATTTGTTCAAACAACTGTTATAAACAAATGTATTGTTTATAAGATATTTGATTTTTGTTTTGAGACTTTCATCAGTGATGAATATTGGGATTTTCCTATTATCCATCACTCAAAAACGCATTTGTTGATCAACATTGCTATTAAATATGAATATTAAGAAACGATTTTATTTTAAATCATAATTTTTATTTCTCTTTGATATTCTGAGAAAAAACTTTTTTTTAATTTATATTTTGTTCATTCATTTAATAAACAAATTGGCTTAAACAAATTAATTTTTACGATATATTTTTTCAAATACTACCAAAAAAATCATGTGTATTTTTTTGTGTAAACATTTTTTCTTGAACAAATTAATTTTTACGATATATTTTTTCAAATACTACCAAAAAAAATCATGTGTCCCTGTTTGTGTGAACATTTTTCCCTATTTTTCACAAATGTTTTATTATTTTTCTATTTTTGCGTTTGACAATCCCTCAAATAACTCATGAACTGAAGGAGATGGGCGAAGATACTTTAAGTCTTTCCTGTTCTTCTTTCAGTAATTAACAAATAAGATTAAAAAAGACTCAGCCTATTATCCATAAATTTTTTTGTCAATTTTTATGGCTTTTCAATCTTTATTACTCATAAACTATTCCAGATACAATAAAGACACTTCGAATCTTTTTTGTTCTCCTTTCAATATTAAACAAATGACATTTTGAACAAATGCTCTAACCTTATTATTCATTAACTTTTTTGACAATTATTTGAAAAACCTTCGAAATCCCATTTAAACGACTTTTCAACTCAATTATTTCTTAAATTATCGGTAAGGAAATATTGTTTCTAATTTTGTAATATAAAGTACTCTAGTAACAACTAATAATTATAAGATAAAGTCTAATTTTTATAATTTTATTAATTCATTACAGATTTCAAATTGGAAATTTTTGTTTGCTTCCTCTATTTTTTTCTCGATGATCTCTTTGATCTCTTTTGCGGTAGTCACTCGCAATCTAAAGTATCTTTTTCAGTTTCTTTTTCTTCTACTCTTTCCTCTTGTATTCCGGTTGCAATTTCTTCGTCTTGTACATCCTCTAGTAATGTTTCGACGTATTCCTCAACCAAAAATGGATTTCAAGTTGAACTACATCAGCTTCAAACGGACTCGTAGGAAGATTATTATCGTTAAAATCAACACTATTTGAGCAACTATGATCATCATTATGAAGAACTAAAATTTTCAACTGAAAATATGTTCCTTTACTATCTTTTCAAATAATTGTCAAAAAAGTTGACAAACAAATGCTCTATTGTTTGAAATATTATTATTAAAACGAAAACAATGGAGTATCTTTTTCCTATCTCCATCAGTTTATGAGTTATTTTAATTACAATGAGGAATTACCAAAAGCTAAAACAGAAAAGTATTTAAAAATTTGTAAAAAATAGAGAAAAATTTGTTTGCACAAAATGTGACACCTTGTTGTTTTTGTTTTTTTTTTTGTAGTATTTGAAAAAATATCTCGTGAAAATTAATTTCATCGAAACAAATTGTTCATTAGATAAATAAAGAAAATATAAATTGAAAAAAAAAATTTCAGAATATCAAAGAAAATAGAAATTATGATTTAAAAAAATCGTTTCTCAATACTTATATACAGTAGCAAAACAAATTGTTAATCAACAAATGCCTTTTCAAGCAATCCATTTTTTTAATGTTTTTTTTTCAGAAATCATAAATTTTCCCAACGAAAATCCTTTTTGGAAGCTTTCAAGAAAAACTCCAAAAAGTGACAAAAATTTGAGGATTTTAGTTTAAAAATTATCAGGGTTTTTATGTAAATTTAAAACTTGTGAAAATTATTTGATTAACTGAAGTATATCTAATAAAATAATCAGGAGAAAAAAAAATTTTTCATGGATTTTCGTTTATTCAAGTGTCTAGAAGGCAAATGAATTTTTTGATCGTTTCAATTGATATTTAATGGGTTTAAATAATTTTTATTGTTCAAAGGTCCGCATCGGTCAGCGCGTGCGGGAAGCGCATCGCCCGCTTTTAGCGCCAAATTATAAATATTGGTGATAGAGTTCCGAAAGGTGGAAAAGTAAATTTCCACCTCTTCAAGGATCTTTTTTTCATATTTCGGATATCTTTAATGGTCTCTGAGATATTTGCAGAAAGCCAAACCCTCCTTTTTTTTACTAAATTGTTTATATCTTTTGCAATGTTTTCGAGCCCCTCTTGAAATTTCTCATAAAGTTGCTAGAGGTCATTTTGAATCGAATGAGCCCTGGATCATAATTTTTGGTGCTTTTGGACAGAAGTTCCAAAAAAAGAATCTTGTGACCCTGACTATTTACTGAAATTTACCCTGAAATTTACTATCATACAGTTGTAAGTACTACACGTAATATACTCGTGAATTCCCCCCATCAGACCCTGTCTCATCATAATTCGAAAACAAATAAGAATGCTTCGGAAAGTAGTTGATGCTCCATTCAGTTAAACGCACAAATATAATGGCAAACAAAAATAAAAACACAACATTTGTACATTTTTATATCGAAACAATATCGGAAATTACCATTGAATCGTGTATATACAGCGCTAAATACACTTCTTCTTTTGGAATTGAAATTTATACCACTATGATTGTTTTGTAGGTATTCTTAGGTACTGAATAAGGCCTCAGCCAGTTTTTTCAAGCCTCACGCATTTTCGGAATTTCATTTGAAGATGGTTCATGTGTAAATGGTCATAGCAAAGGTGGAATGAAGATTATTTTTCTGTGAAGCAGTTAGCAGTAAGTGGGATATAAACTGTTATTGTCCATAGAATTTTGAGTTCAATGCTGGTTAAAAGTTTCATTCCCACGAGTAATGTGATCAATAATATATGCGAAAAATTTTAGTTCTAATATATAGAAATGCAGTTTGTTAATACATGAATATGAAGTTTTCATATAGAATTTCAATCACCTGAAATAATAGTGGTGCTCATTTTATAAAATTCTAGTTATATCTGTGAGAAACACCTAATTTCCATATAGACAATTTGTTTTGCAATGAATGAATACAAATTTTTCAGCAAATCTTATGAAACCATTCTTTGAATTTTCATAATATCTTATTATAATTGGAAATATTTTTTTCAAGAGAAAAAAATCCAGACTCAAGAAAACTTTTGAACGATTTAATAAATCACCATTTTGTCGGTATTTTTATTAAACTTCGTGACATTATCAGTATTTATTTGATTTTTAGTTTGACATCAATCATTTATTGGAATCGCACGTTAAAAAATAAACTTTGGTAATTCTCAGCTCGCACAAGTCTCAAATTTTGAGGGTTGTCGTTTGTAGGGACAGCTGGTGAATGGAAAAATAGATTAGAAAATATATTTTTAACAAAGCACTACCACACAAAATATTCACTAGGTGAAAATATTGATAAATGAATTTAACGTATCTATAACAACAGATATAGCAGCTAATTTTCCATTCATATGATTCTGGGTGATTTCAATTGTATAGTTTGCTTTTCGTCGCAGTATACTTGGAAATAGCGAAAGTAATCTTGAGTTATTGTTTGAGTTACAATATTTTTCTTATATTAGATTGTGTGTCAACAGTAGATTGATTTGAAAATCAGTAAGGAATATACTTTACAAATACATATTATTTACATGGTTGTTTCTACTATTTACAATCATTTAATGATTTTGATGATCAAGAGCTATCTCGTCAAAAAACTTCACTCTGAGTAATATACAAGAAAGTGTTATATGAGTTCCCCATATATGTTAATGGACTATATTCCATCAGGAGCAGAGGTAAAATATTGGGCTTTGCAGATGATATAGCCATTTTGTACGAGGCAAATAGTTGAGAGCAACTGAAACAGGTAGTCAAAAATCTGGTTTTGAATAAAAATTGGTTTGAACATCAATTATTGATAATCAACCTCAAGAAAACTCACTATATACCTTTCAGTTGCAATAATTCCAGCACAAATGAAAAATGATCAACATGTAAAACTTTCCGAATCTAAAGTGAAATACCTAGGTGTATTAATAGATTCACATCTAAAATGGGATGCTCATATTTAGTATATTTGTAATGAGTTGCACTGCATACTTTTTAAATTCAAATTTTTGGTAAAATATTAATGATTTCCATACAATTGTAGCGAGTGACCTGTGTTATGTTTCGATGGAAAATTGTTATTTTTGGGTGAAAATAATCTTGACTTTTATTCAACTCGAAGACTTTTATTTGACAACATTTCATTTTTTTTCTGGTGGTGATATAAATTATACAGTAAAGCCAACAATCTGAGCTATGGAATCGCTTGTTGGGGAAACGCACCTTCGCCCATTATAATATTATCATCCATTATCATAAGAACAGAAATTTTAGGTTGCGACCCACGTATACAACACCCGCAGGAAAAATGGCCACCCAGACACAAAAATCAATTCCTCAATCTGTATAATACTTTTCCTGAGGAGATTTGTACTCTCCAAAAGATTCATTAAAACTATTCATTTTTTCTCAACCTAGGATAGTAGTTTCCGATTTTGTTGACAAAAAAAAAACTGGAATTCAATGTATATGATTGTATTATTTCAATTAGGAAGCCACACACTATAACGTTTTATTTCTATTATATATTTCATTATGTTCCAATTATTGTGCCATTTTTTGCTGGTACCTATATATCAATCTTTTTATATAAAAAGGAATAACTGCGAATATATTCGAATTTTTTTATCCATTTCTGAAGACGGAGGCAGATTTTGGCCTCCGAAACGTAAAAGATTGTGGAAGGTAATAAATACCCAAAAAAGATCGATAAAAAACTGTTTTTTCCTCCACAAAAATGACTTTTGTTGAATATCTTTTTATATGTTCAAAAGTTTTGCTTCCATTTACATATTGTAACTGGAATTGCCACCAATGATAGTTATCTCTTAAACTCTTATATATCCTTTTTCCTAACGTTAATTTTATAGGTTAAACTTTATGTCTGTATATTGTTTCTATGTTTTACCAAATTCTTGAAATTGTATTGTTCCTGTTATGGCGATAAGAGCTTTTGCACTTATCGCAATTTTTCTTTATTCACCTATTATTATTATTATTATGTGTGGAACATTTGAATGTATAAAGTTATTATTGCGGAAAAGTTTATATCGGAACCACCAAAAGATCCATAGGTACAAGGCTGAATGCACATCGGAGAAACTGTAGATTAGGTCAAATAGAAAAATCGGCATTAGCAGAACACGCGTTTAGTGAAGATCATACGATATTGTGTGAAGTATCATTAAATGAAATGAACTGTGTTAGAAGTTGTGTAACAGTAGAACAGTAGCTCTAGAGCTGGCAAAACTGAGCACTCCATTTGCAGTGGATATATTCCGCAGTCTAATTGCATTACGGCTTTGTTGTGAAATATTCGATATTCTGGCTCGCGGCATTGTCAATAATACCGTGATTGATATTGCTGACTTTGTTTCTATTATGACATAACAATTATTCAATATTGGGGTGTCAATAATTGAAAAATATGAATAGCTATCATGTTCATTATGCATTATATGTAATAAGGTGAATGATCAAATTTCGAAAAGCTTTTTACTTTTTCATGTTCGTATACTAGTCTCGAACATATATGTTCACATTTTCAGCTGTTCGACATGTTTAGTTTGTTGGTGAGAGAATACTTGATACTCAAAATGTTGACAGTGGCATATAGTGATTATACCCTGAGTAAGAAAAATGTTTACAAGTTACACAAGATTTCCACAGAAGGTCGAGAAAATGTGAATGACGACGCTCGCCCTGGATGCCCCAGCATGTCAACAACCAATGAAAATATTGAGAGGAAAATTATTATGAGACCGTTCAAATCACTACTAAAAAGTTGTTGAGAATGTCGGCATATCGGTTGACGCATGCATGCAATTTTTTCAAAAATTTTTGGACAAAAAGCGTGTGGCAGCGAAGTTCGTTCCAGAATTGCTGAGCATCGCTCTGGAATTGTTGAATTACGTCAATGACAATTCAGATTTGTTGAAAAGGCTCACAGCTGGTGGCGAATCATAGGTATATGGTTACGACATCTAAACCAAAGTTCAGTCGTCCCAATGGAAGAATCCAGAAGAGCCATGACAAAAAAAAGTATTCACTTTTTTCTTTGATTACCGTGTTGTAGTGCATCGGGAGTGCTTACCACATGATCATACAGTCAATTAGAAATATTATCTTGAAGTTATGTGTTGCTTGCTATAAGCAATACGAATAAAACATTCGGTATTATGGAAAAATTATTCATGGCTTTCGTATCACGATAATGCACCTGCCCACTAATCATTGCTTGTCGGTAATTTGGCAACGATAGTCATGCGTCAGTCACCGTATTCACTAGATTTGATCCGGTGGGACTTTTTCCTGTTTCCAAGATTGATGAGGCCCGTGGAAGGACGTCATGTTGCGACGATTGCGAAAATAAAAACCGTATCGCTGAGAGAGCTCAAGCATACCAAAAAAGTGCATATCAGAACTGCTTCGAAGATTGAAAATATCTCTGGCATAAGTGTATAATATTTGAGGGGGACTACTTTGAAGTGGACAAAACTGAAGTTGATGAATAAATAAATATTTCATAGAAAAATTGAAATACACGTTATTTTTTGAATAGACAGCGTAAAATTGAAACATATCAAAGTTGGTTCACGTTTGATTCACGTTGGTGTATATTTGACGAATCATGATTTTCATAGTTTCCATTATACAGAGTGTGAAAGCCAAATGGAATAAATTCATTATTTCGGTTCCGGTACATATTTTAACAAAATCCAACCTCCGTCCAATGATAGGTACAACCCACAATTTTTCGAAGAGGAATTATAAGCTTGTGATATATCGTTTGAAAGCCCTCTTCGTTCTTCATTGAAAAATGTTATCGGTTGCAATGTTGCAACAATCAAGATAAAATATATTAGAATCACGTGGTTACCAAAATTCTATAAAATGCACTCAAAACTTATTGCAATATACTCAAAACTTATTTCATGTTGAGGTATTGATAATGAGAAGGTAAGCTAAAACCATACCAATATTTTTTTTAGGTGGTAACCTTTAAAGACTGTAAATAATTTCTGTGGCAACGTTAGTTTGAAAATTATTTTCTATATTACATTAGTTGTCAGAATTTCAATTAAAGTTTAACGTTCGTCAACTTCAAGTTTGACAAATGGTTAGATTAACGGAAACGCATAAAATAACAGTTATACAAATGATTGATTACGGAGATAAAACCGGAACACAACAGGAAGTAGCTCGCCTACTACAATAAATGTTAGTCATACATCGATAAATATTATTAGAGTTTTTTCCCAACACCAAATCGTTATTTTTAAGACTTCCACACGTGTTTCGATCACCAAGTGATCATCTTCAAAGTGGAACATTGAAAATAGAAACTAATGCGAAGCTAACCCTATTTATGCTATATAGGTATCCCATACAGGTAAACCATCCAAGCGTACCACCCATATAGGTATACCAACCTAAATTAATATTACAATTTTGCCTTATCTATTATTTTACAATATATGTTTATATAAAACAATTTTCAGCTATATAAAAAATAATTCCACAATATTGCCTATCCAAATTTATTTATTTTTTTGCAATGTGTCCTTATATAGTAATCAGTAAGCCCAACAACATTATTTTTGGCATAAGTCCGTCATCGTTATTCATAATAGTATTGAGTTTACTTATTTCGACACTCTCATAGGCATCTAGTTGCCTGTTGTTAACTTGTCTAACTAATCTTAATGAACTGAATTCTATGGAATGGTTTTGTTGCAAAATATGATGGGCGACTGCTGATTTTTCAGGTCTTCCATATTTTAAGTGTGCTATGTGTTCCTTATATCTTACTT
>WOGO01002159.1:0-16370 GCA_015342085.1 Leptinotarsa defecta | reverse complement strand
AAGACCTCGTTAATCCTTAGCTCGCACAAGTTTCGACTTCTGAGGGTTGTCGTTCGTAGGGGTGCGACAGCTGGTTAACGGAAAAACAGATTTTAAACAGACAGACAGATATGAAAATTTCAGAAGAGTTTCCAAAAAAGTTGCTCCTGAAATCACCTTTGAAATAGATATGAAGCTAACCGAAAAAAAAGAATTGTTTTTAGCTAATGAAAGGAACAAGTCTCGTTTCATTACTAAATTGAAGAGTGCGCTTATAGCCGACACAAACTCAACAATCAAACAAGCTGAAGAAGATGCTGATACACTAATTATTCAAACAGCCATAGACCTTGCCGAAAAAAATCCAGATAAAAAAATTATTATAATTGGGACTGATGTAGATCTTGCTGTTTTATTGATAGCTTTGACACCAGAGAATTCAAATATTACAATTTGGAAACCACGAGCATCTACCAAACAGTTGGATGTTATTTATGGAACCAAAAATAATAAGCAATTGAAAAAAATCATTCGGTTTGCGCATGCCTTTACAGGATGCGATACAACAAGCGCTATTTTCGGCAAAGGGAAAAAAATTGCTGGATATTATAGATAAAAATCCTCAGCTGATGCAATACGTGGAAGTTTTCTACAATCCCGATGCCTCTCGTCAAGATATCGAAGTAGCTGGAGAGCGAATTATGCTGGTCTTGTACGGTCAATTCGATACTAATTCAACATCAGATTTCAATATCGGGTTTCTCGTTTTTTAAGTATGATTGCGAAATCAAAGACTGCGATACACTTAGCAACTTCACCTCCAACAACATTAGCAACACATTTACACTCATTTAGGACGTATTACCAAGTTCAGTTTTGGATTGGTAATTAATTTGAATCCGGAAGATTGGGGTTGGATCAAATCTGAAACAATGTTCCTGCCGATACAAACAACGGAAAAGCTGGCGCCTGACGACTTAAGTTGGGTAATTGTGCCTGCATAAAAGAGTGTAATAATCGATGTGGATGTAAAAAAGCTGGGCTTCCTTGCTCATCTTTATGCAAAAATTGTAAAGATGAAACATGTTCTAACAGTACAAGGCCATCACTTGATGATGACAATGATGATACTAATATCATGATCGGTCGATTAAATGCTATCGATAATAATCCAGATGAAAATGAAGACGACCTTAATGATTATCAAGATTTTCCAGTAGGAGTTCAAAAATACTGTGAACCGATACTTGAAGAAGGTTCAAGGAACATCACGACAAAAAATACAGAAGAAACCACAGATGATGAGCCATCGCCACTAAAACGATCTAAAAGATTACAAAAAAAATAATAAAAATTATAAAAAATTTTTTAACTGTACTAAACATGATTTAATAAATTTTAAAAATAATTTTCAGTGTTTTTGATATAGTAAATTCCCTGAACACTTGAAATTTTTCTTTTTTTAATAAATAACGATCAATTATTAAATCAATAATAGGACTACAACTTTAGTAAAAGGCTTAAATTGTTAATAAATTCATAATGAAAAAAAAAAGATTTGAAGCATATTTGTCATAACTGCAATAGTTTGAAAGTTATAATAATATAATTATAAAAGTGAAGGAGCGAATGAAAAAGACAAGTATAAAACTTTTAATATTGTGATACCTTTCACAATATTAAAAGTTCTATAAAAAATAGAATAAATAAATAAAAAAACACATAGTTACTTTTATTATAGAACAAAGTATTGGAAAAAAAATGTTTATAACATTTTTTTTGGACCTTTCCTTAAACTTTTTAGGCATAAATACGAATCGAATGACACCTTAGTCGTAATTTTGGACAGGGCTGAAAAATGTTACAAAAAAAGTACATGTGAACTAGACTATGAGTAGAAAACAAATGAGACTGAGACAAATGAGACACGTCGTGAGATCAATCCCAATGTGGATATTAACACACAACACGAATCAAACCCCGAAAATCAGTTCAACATATTGGGTCCGTGAGAACCTAAGATTTAACATTTCAAATCTTTACGGAAAGGAGAGGTCAATCAAGAAGAAGAAGAACTTAAAAATGCTGAAATCCAGCCTTCCTAGCTGAACAAAAACATTGGTGTTTGCCTATAAATGGCTTTCACTTCTGCACACACCTCAAGAACTTCATACAGGTGTGTAATAGGGAAACTTTTCAATTCAGATCGCAGAAGTTTGTGGTATCCTTGTTAATATGGCAAGAACGAAAACAATGAGAAATTGATAGAACAGCAGGAAACATTGAAGAAAAAACTAAATCAATGAATAAAACTGAGAAAAATAATTTGTGGAAACCAACAGATTTTGCAGAATGAAATATCAATAAACGTCCAACAAGAAGAAGATTAAATCGCCGAAATTTGTGATGAAGTGCAAACCTCGAGTGATATAACGAAAGGAGTTGAAAATTGCTTGGGAAGGAAGAATAAACACGCAATACAAACTATGAAAAAAAATCAAGGAATAGGTAAACAAATTAGGACTCCATTTCGAGCACACCAACAGGCCAGCTAACGTGCCTGTGATGTAGCTTTGATAAATAAGAAATGAAAGCAATCGAAATATTTGAAAAAAATATTCAATGCTTCGAAAGGGTTTTCAATTCTTCAACATCTTCGATAGTCTATGAATAGATGGATATTTGATTGATTAAATTCTTACAGCGAAAATCTTTTTTCTGAAGTTTTCGAAGAAAAGCTCCTTGAAAAACAAAAAACCCTATTACGCTGATTACGTAAGAGGTATATCCAATGTGCTCAGTTGAAGTTATTAATATTGGTGCTATAATTTCGGAATGTCGGTATTTCTAGTACCTAAATATTCCGCTCTTCAAGAATATGTTTTAGAATGTTGATTGAGTATCATGGACATTTCAAAAATCTAGCCCTTCTTTTTTTGTTTACCTGAATTATTCATAAAAGACAAGCACGTTTGGCAGAACTGCAACACTCTTATCGATGCGCGTTATATCAATCAACTTGGAGTCTTCAGGAGACTTCAATGCTGGTCTCTGTTTATATTTATCGGGGTAAATTCCAAAGTATCGGTTTACGGCCATCCGCAAGCAGATGTTCAAAAAACTTCGAATAACGGGTAATAGAAATGTCTTCATTAGAGGCAGTTTCACTCGGAGATCTATGTGAATAATAATAATATGCTTTATTATCATAAGGCATAATCTTGTAGACAAAGCTTGTGTAGTAAATACTTACAAAAATGCAATACATACCAAATGAAATTAAAATAAAAATGGTGCATGTGTACAAACTATGTTAAAATGAAGGATATGAAAGATATGTATATATAAAAGAGTGAAAGTCAAGTTTATCTGTCTGTTTAAAATCATCAAAAGTAACAACTTAGGAGCTCCTTAATAAATAAAGATAGAAAATATGGTTAGTCAGTTAAGAGCTATCGTTAAAATATTCACCCAAAGTATAATAGGGTATATCGAATCCAATATTGGGATGAAGGTTGTGTCTAACAGACTTCGCCAGTCCCTGTGGCATATGGGGCCTGAATGTTAGTTTTCTGTCGAGGGTGACCTTCAGCTTGCTTCGTCCAAAGAATCTCTTGTCCGTTAAAAAAGATGTGCTCTTCCGATCGATACCTTCTCCAAGAGTGTATATATTTTCGCTTGACTCATGTTGGGTTTGATGCTGGCTGTGCTGTTGGAGTTGTTTTTTGAGGCAACTTGTTTGAGTTGTTTTGGCTTAGGCACGTCTGTAGTGTACACACTGTATCCTGAACGCCTTGTGAGTCTTCTATTTTCAGGAGTCCCTTGGTGGAAAGCTCTAGTCCTCTGCATTGTCTTCTCTGGTATGGATTCTGACGTAACAGGATACTTATAAATATTAAAGTTCAAAACTACATTTCAGATTGCACTCCTTGTGCCCCAATTATTAACAAACCACCAAGGGTTGCTAAGAAGGGCATGAGTTATAGCAATGAGTGAATGTAATGAGCTCAGTTCGCGTGAATGTGATGACGTTATTGTGTTGTAAGGGTGGTAACCCACTTATTGAGGACGTGTTGGTTGTTAATGAGTTGCACTGAATGAAAAATAATAACTTCAATAATCACGCTCACAACCAGTTTATATTTTTGACTCTCATCGAATCGGTGTGATTTTTATGATTAATATCAACTTGTCTAATATATTATAATATATGCATTTTTGGGAAAGAAAGTTTTTGGCTTTCTACTAATCCATATTGATATAAAAAAATGCGGGAATCTTACAAAGAAAGGAAGGAATTAATTAATTTGAAAATAAGTAACTATACATGGATGTGTAGATCATGCAAAGAAGCAACTTTCAGACACAAACTGGAAGAAAGCCCTTCTGAAACAGCTACTTTCATATAAACATTGAATTACACGAACGAAAAAAATTGTTTCGAAACAAATACTTTTATATGAACGCTGAATTATACAGAAGATACTTTTCTCTACTCAGTTTGTATTCCAAACATTCCTTCTGGAATAAAATTAGATATCATTCACAGGAGTTCCATTTTAAATTATTGATAACAAATTGCACTTACATGGAACACTGTCATCCTCACTGGTAGACATCGATGTTTCGCCGTAAGACACTTGCCTTAGGGATTTCTTCCAGTTTGTGTCTGAAAGTTGCTTCATTGCATGATCTATACATCCCTGTATAGAGTTGAGTAACTCTATACAGGGATGTATAGTTACATGTTGAGTAACTCTATACAGGGATGTACAGTTACATGCAGTTTCATGATCTACACGTCAATGTATAAACTTACTTCTTTTCAAATTGATTACTTCCTTCCTTTCTTTGGAAGATTGCCTATTTTTTTGTTTTGTATCAATATGGAGTAGTAGAAAGCCAAAAACTTTCTTTCCCAAAAATAAATCACTCCTAAAAATATAACCCCTTCAATATATTCATAAAATTAAACATTTTTGCGATCCATGGAACACTGAAAAATTTATGAAAAAGTATTTATATTCAATCACTATAAAACAATATTAACTACATATACTGAAATATTTCAACTATCTCGTAGTTGAAATATTTCATACAGTTCTTTCAAATGGCTGAATTTTTATTCAATGGAGATTTTGATTCTCTTATTGGAAACAAACCACATCCTTGAAACATGAATATTCAAAATTGTATTTGATAATGAATCAAATTTATTCCCTAAAAGCATCTACAATTCAAAAGTTATTAACCGATAGTATACAAAACATCGGTTATCCTTCTTTTGCACAAGATTCTTGAAGATTCAGAAAGGTTTCTGTTCGTTGATGAAACAAGGTTAGTTACCGGAAAACTCATTTCCTCAATAAGATTTTCAAAAAATATTCATCAGAAGTATTTCATAACCTGAATACGATTTGTGTATTCACACGTTTTCTTCATGATATAATTGTTATATTATTATAATTTCATTTCTTTTGATTATTTTATGTTTTTACAGTTTATACAATATTTTATATATCTTTTGATTGTGTCAAACGTAATTGTTAATTCGCTTACAACTAATAACATTAGTCCCATTCGCGCGTGGTTATTATTGCCATAATTGACATGTTTATTAGATTCTTCCGCTTCTATTCACGAGGAATTAACATGTCAAAACCCCCGACGATTCTGATGTTGTGATTTCTAGCCATCCGAAAACTAGTAACTACGGGAAAATTGCGGAAACAATGCATTTACTTACGTAATCTACATTTGACCTTGAGTTCTTGGAATTACGTAGTTACATAATCAAAATTCAATTTGTTTCTTGTATTCTTCCTACTGCAATTTCAGATTATTATCTATAATCTTGAATTTGTTTCGATAAATACTTATTTAACAAATGTTTTTGATCTCTAATCTTCTTCTTGAAATCGTGTGGAAGTAAAATTGGTTGGTCTGTTTCGGTTTTATCCAGGGAAGTCAGAGCCGAGAGCCGAGGGCTTGCAAAGCCAAACTTCAACATCTTCTGTGTTTCACTGCAGCTTTCCCTGCAAGGCAAATAGTTCAAGTAACAAAGCATTTGTGACCCAAAACCAGATAACCCTATTTTGACCCACCGTAGGTCTCGTCAGTGGTACTAGGGTCAACCACGAATGCACTACTTGACTCAACTGTCCCTGAAGACCAAGCCCTGAATAAGTAGATACACCATATATAGGGACGAGATTCATCCTCAGTCTTCCATTGTAGTTTCTACTGGTTTCAACTACAGCACGAAGTCTCTCCCATCTTATTTGAAATATTTTTACCAGTGCCTATCAGAAATTACCGTTTTAGTTGAGAAAATTGTTGTTTTCTTCTTGAAAACCTTTCACTCAAAACGGTTTTGTCAATTACTAGTAATTTTTTAACGACTTTGTCATAGTCTTCCAAAACGGAATGCCTCGCGTGTGGTGTTTGAAATTTCACTTTGTGACTAACATGTCCCAAGACCAATATTTTCTAGTGCAATCCTTTATTTCAAATGAAAATTTCTATAATTAATGTCAATTCGTATTTCGGTTTCCATCCATCATTATATGTGGGTTCAGGTAATGCTATTATTATCGTGTCATCATTGGTGACTCCAGCCTCATACGCACGTGCGGAGGTCGGACAAAGTCATGAATGAAACTGGGAAGAAATAGGACGAGAAACGGGAACTACAAGATATCTTTAAACTGAAGCATAAAAAACCGCCTAAACAGCATCCTTCAATACTCCTTGGACAAGATCGCACACCAGAGAGAAAGAAGATTTTTTTCAGAAACAAAAATAAGGTTGGTGTCGTCCATTATTAATTCTCGGAATTTTTTCTTCCTTTTTGATATTCAATATCCGGTTTACAACGAAACATAAAAAAAAAATGTAAACACAATTATTTGTAGATCCTGAAGAAAAAGCAAACTTGATATGCATTTTATGCAAACGATTCAATATGATAACGTGAGAAAAATATATCACTCAACTCATCTTTCTCATAGATCTGTTTAACCAGTGAGCGATAAAACATTTCATTATACCTTATACGCAGAACGTGATTTTAAAAAAATACCAAAATTATCGAGAATGCTTTCTGCAGTAGCCAATGTAATAGATAATTGTGTTCAAATTTTCTGGAGTCCTTGAATATACATCTTTTTGCTTATATTCATTTAAGAAATCATTCGAAAAATCCATCAAGAATAATAAGGAGAAATATCAGAAATTCAGTTTTGAAATATTTCTACCCAGAACAAAATTTTCATCACAAATAGAAACGTTTTGAATATAGAGTAGCACCTCGACTGCTCGTCACCTATACGGGACAAGAAAACAGTTGGAACGCTGAAAAGGTCGGGTAATCAGTGGAGAAGGAATTAAGTCATGTATTGGGATATGTATTTACATATAAACGATTTATGCATTATGTAAGCCAAAATAAACGAATCAAAGCCAAATAAATGATAAAAATGTGTTTGTGTTATAAGTAAAAAATCAAAACATATTCAAATCATGCTAAAACAACTTAAAATAATCAGGAATGTCTTTCTGTTTCAATTTCTGCAACCCTGATTTGGATGCTTCACGCCATTTCTCTATAAGCATATGACTGTTAGTATTGATTGGTGTTTCAAGTAATTTAGGGCAGTCTCGAAGTCAACCTGATCTTTCGTCTTCCTCTTTTTCTTCTTCACCTAACTCCATTTCTTCAGCACTAGCTTGTTGCACGGCAAGGTCAATGATCTCTTCATGTTAAGATTTTCATTTGTATCCCCATCAGTTAGCTATTTCCCAACTTCTGAAGACTGGATATTACTTTAAATAGATTGCAGATCACGGAATAATTGCGCAGTGTCTGACTCAGGAGTGTCTGGAATTTCTAATGTCTGGATTAGGCTTGGATAAGCTTTCTTCCATTTTTGTAAAATGGTTCACTTGACTCCTTCCCAAGTTTTTCAAACTAATTGCTTCAAAAAGATCGCAATCCTCTTCTGTTTTCTACAACAGTGCTTCGACATTATTGTTGGCGGATTATTAGACAGAGCGATTGGCAGATTTTAAGAGAAGTCTTAGGTTGAAAACAGAAAGACGATGAGGAATTCTTTCGACGACAGCGAAAAAACGCTCTTCTTCAGACATTGAAGGGGATAAATCCATAGTTTTAGACAATTTTATAAGTTAGTTGACTGTTAATCCATTCTGGGATCAAAGGTTGAGGTATAAGTAATCTGCAGTAATCAATAATAAAGTAGTCGTAATCTTTATACATTGTCGAATCGTATTTTCTTCTATCTCTAAATCGAACCTTGCAGGTGATATAGATTCATAGAAAATTATAATTTTTCAATTTTCCCAACTTTAATATCGAATAATTCTAACTTTATTCAATAAAAATGTTTTAATATTTTTCAAGACTCAACTTTCCAATTTTTTTCAGGTGGGAGACAAAACGTCGTTATATGTATTAGATTGCCTATTTTCTGTTCTGATCGTAGGATCATTAGTTGTCTTCGTATGGCGAGGAGTGTGGTTGATGCTGGATATCATACTTTTCCCAGACAATTTTACAATATCATCATGGGGTAGTTTGGTGAGTATAGTAAATAGTGTTTGTTTTAATTTGGAGATATTTTTTCAAAATATTTACCATATTTCAAAGTAGTGTGTCTAATCAAATTTAGCAACTTCATGAAGTAACAACCTAAAACTTCTTACCTATATTACACTTTGGAATTATTTCAGTATTCCACGAATTACCAGCAATCGATGCGAATGCCTGGTGGTATAGTAGCGTAACAGTAGATTATTGACTAGTATCCCATCAAGCAGCATCCTGAATTTGTTTCGGAAAACTGAGCTGATTACCGAAATTATCAATGAGGATATTTTCAGTCAATCAATGATTTGCCTCGTAGTAATCCATCAAACTTATAAAATTCTAGGTGAAAGGGCGGAGTGTCCGCAGAGCTGTTTTTATACTCAACCTTCGGGAGAAAAAAAATGAAATTTGAAATGAATAAGAGAAAATTACAGTACATATATACATTTTAAAAAAATAATTATTATTCGATCACCAAATCTTTTGTGTAAACGAATGAGCCACGGTCAACATGAGGAAAGTGAACTACTCAAACAAATGCTCTTAGATTTTTTTTTCAAAGTTTTTCAACGTGCAGGATCTAAATCCACAGAGCAGAAAATTGTAGTCTTTAGCTGCGTTGAATGAGAAGCTGCGAGTAAATGCAGAAGACCAGTGTTCAGGAATAACCAGCATCGACCTGTTTTTAGTGGAAAAGCTGTTAATATTTGAAAAATGATTCAATTTTGTCATTAAATAATGTGGCAGTCCGGTGTTCAAGTCATTGTTGGTGATTGTGAGTAGATGCCGTGGTAGTATTTTCGAATGCCAAAAGAAAAACGAAGGCAACTGTTTTGGCTTCATTGAAGACGGAAGGAATCAGATTGAAGTAACGCAGGGCCATGAATGCTTTCGCAATAGGTATGAAACTTTGGAAATGATTAGCGTCTCACATAATTTTAGTTTGAGTTGTTTGGTAAGTCTCGATTTGGAAACAGTTGCCTTAAGACGTCAAAAAACATTTGGGTAAATGGCTAACATATTTTGTAAATCACAGTTCAGAATCAAGCCACAGGCCTAAGTTTTTTGCTACAGTTACAAAAGGTAGAACGTCACCATTTATATGAATATGAAGACTAATTTCAGCAATATCTCTCAATCTTTTCGATCCAAAGATCCTTACTGCCGACTTTTTGGAGTTTGAGTTCAATTTATGAGCTGATGAAATATTAAGGATGATCTGTAGATCATGATTAATCAATGAGGTTTTGAGCGGAATCAATGTCAGGAAATTGAAAAGAGAAGTACAGTTGGGTATCATCTGCGTTATGATGAATGTTGCATTTTTCTACCGCATGATGGAAACAGACAGAGTCTCTGAGCTGATACCGTCCACCATAACTCTTTGAGGTCGGTGGTTCGATAAGTAATTTCTAAACAGAGACATCGCATCCACAGAAAAACCGAAGAAGCTGATTGTATATCACAGGATATCAAGGTCAACAGTGTCGAAAGTATTTCTGTGTTCCAGAAGTACTGAACAAGTTAATTCGCTTTCATCGATATCCTTGAAAAGGTCGTCTGTGATGGAAAGTAAAGCTGTGGTTGTACTGTATTGAGGTCTGAAACCGGACTGAACGGGTTTGATGATTTGGTGATCATTTATGAAGCTGCAAGTTTGATCCTTTTTGATAATCTCAAAAACTTTTAAAAGACAAGGTAGGATGGTAATAGGCCTCAGGTCAGAGAAATCCAAAGGGGAGCTAACAAAGTATATGTTATATCCATATATGTTCATATATGGATAATATACACATATATTTTTTTTTCTCGGTCCTACCTGAAAATCAGGCAATTTATAGAAATCTTTAATTTTTTTTAAAGTCAATTAGAGAATTAGCTCATTCAATAGGTCGATTTCCAAAATGAATAACACAGGAACTTTTTTTTTATTTCAACTCGATTCCTCGGTATCGAACTTTTTTTTAAAAAATGAGTATCAAGCTTTTATTGGAAATTATATTTGCTACAAAAAAGTTCTCTGAACCTCTCCGATCAACAGTTTTTGAGTTATAGAGTTGGAAAGGTTGATATTCAGCGATACCAAATTTTCTTTGAATGGGAACTCTTGATTCTATAATGAATATTATTTACAATGAATTCTAGATAATTACTGAATTTTCAATTTTAGGAACGACATTACGTATAGATGAATTTTGATCCATAATTACTATGAAATCGTAATATCAATGAACTGAAATTAAAATTTTTGCGCATATTTCTATTTTCATACCTCCAGTTATACTCGAACTAGCGTCGGTGTATTAGGGAAAAATACTACTTTTGAAGTTCCTGGACCGACACATTATTCACGATGGCTTCCGAAAGCTATTTATTGCTTGAAAATTTTCTTCTAGAAACAATTTTCACTTTGCAGAGTAGAAAGCCAAGGACTTCGTCATATCAGTGATTTTATAACATTATTGTATGTATAAGCATGGTATTGTGCTCATTTTTCAGTTCAAGCTCCGCGGTAAGATTCAGAATTTTTTGAAATTTATTGTAATATAAAATGGTCAATAAGAAAATTTCAGAAACAATGTCAAATAATTCAGCACTCATCTCTGGTATTTGTCTGAAGAACCTTATTGTTCATCACTTTCCGATGATAATGTGAGCTCGAAAATCAAAATTGAAATTATCGAATCAATTAATCAAAAATTTAGCAAAACTACAAATTTGAAACGTGTTAATATGAAAAAATAAGATAACAGTGAAGTATCTATTGACCCGAAACAAAATCTCCAACTTTTTTCCGATTCAATCAGGCAGATGGCTCTTTTCTGGATATAATCCAGCAGCTTCAGGGTATGCTTAGGGACAGAGCTCCAAGCATAAAAACAATGCTCCAAAGATGGCCTGATCTGAGATTTAAACAGCATCAAAAGTTGATGAGGTGTGTACAGTTTTCTGGTTCTGAACAGTGTTTCAATCTTTTGAGAAGCGGCTTTTCTAATTCCGACATGATTGTGCCAAGACATATTGGTGTTCATTTTATCAACCAACACTCTGGGGAACACCAACGTTGATGGAAAAAGTATTCGAGAGATGTCCGTCGACGGCCACTTGCAAGGAACTTTCATTCGGGAAGCTAAAGGTCAGCAAACCTTCATGCCACACACGATCCAAGGCCTTAGAAATGTCAAGCGCTATAGATCTTGACTCTCCATGTTTTTCGATTGCATTATTCCAAATATGGGTGACAAACGATAGAATGTCGCCTGTTGATCTTTGTTTTCGAAAGCCATATTGATGATTGCTCGAAATGTTGAAGTCTTCCAAATATTTAAGGATATGGTGGTAAAAGGCTTTCTCCATGATTTTTGGTATCACTAAAAGTGAAGCGACTGGTCTATAGTTATTTGTAAGATTTTTTTTGCCTTTTCGGGAATAGTCTGAACGCGAGTAATCTTCCAGCAAAAAGGAAAAAGCTCTTTCTTGTAAGGCAGGTTGAAAAATACAGGTGTGAGTTCATTTGCGCCCTTTTTAAGTACGATGACAAGCACTTCATCAGGAATAGACGTCTTGTTGATATTCAGCTGTTTCAGAATTCGCCTGACTAGACGTTGCCGAAAAGTTATTTTCGGCATAGTGGATTCTGGTGTGGAAGTAGTGGGTGGTGCCTTTCCCAGAAAATCGACTGTAGAATGTGACGCAAATTGTTTAGCTAGTAGATTTACTTTTTCTATAGCTGTTGTTGCGATAGAACCATTCGCTTGTGTTAGTGGTGGAATTTTAGGTTTTGTAAAGTTTTGATTAACAGGATCTAGATCCGTTGGACTTGGCAAGAAGTTTATCCCTAATTCTCTGAATGTGAAGCTCTTAGCTTTCATTTATCCTAAGTTTACAGCTGTTGCGAGCATTAACAAACCTAGTTCGGTTTTCAGCACTGGTATTTTGTCCCACTGCCGGTAGGTGAAATTTTTCAAGGCGACGAAAGCTTTCTCGCAATTTTGGTTGAGCCAAGGTTTGTCGTTAGAAGTTCGTTTCATTGAAAAAAGAATATATGCAATAACTTCCGTGACTTCAGAAGCACAAATAGATGGATTTTTAAAGCTGAAACAAACATCTAGCTAGGAGAAATTTCGGAAATGGTCTTGAAGATCCTCCCACTTAGCAGATCTGTAATGCCAAATTCTGCGTGGCTGAGATTGTTCCCCCATATTCATTGGTGATTACCTCAACACTGAAATGAATTTGTGATCAGAAAATCCCAATGGAGACCTTGCGGTGACTGTGTAAATTTCTAGATTGGTTGTTAGATATAGATACAGAAGACTAGCATATTCTCCATCACGGTCAGGAATCCTGGTTAGCGCATTTTTAATCTGAGTAAGTCCGCGGCTTGTTGCAAAAGGCTCAGCTCCGTGACCTTGTTCATCGTTGATATTTGAAAATTTGATATTGTGGACATTGAAGTCATCGAATATGGACATTGAAGTCCATATTCGGTGAATATGAAAATTTCGGCACTGGGATGATTGATTTGCAGAAAGTCAATGATGCTTGCAAGTGAAGTGAAAAGTGCCCTATATTATGTATCGCTTGGTGGTCGATAACCGCAGCATATGAATTTAGTGATCTTCTGTGATATTACTTTGAACCACATACCACCAAAGTTTTGGAGTTCCAGTATTTCCTCTCGTTGAGAGGAGAGATCGCTTCTGACAAAAAGAGATATTCCAAATTTGCGTCTGTTACCATGCTATTTCCCTGTGAATTGATGTTGACTTTCAGAAATAGTGGCTTTTGAATAACTTCTGCAGGATAATGTCCTCGAATCAGCTCCCACCCGTAGTTCCGAATGGGGAGTTCTATTTTACCTTCGGAGTATTTTGATCCTAGGAGCGCCATCATGCAATTTTTCCATATTCCCACGACTGAAACAGGAAACAGCTGCACAGCAACCACCAGCATCTACCATCAATGGAAATCTGATGAAGATTATAATACATGCTCAATAATTTTGAAAAATTTACTACTACTACTACTACTAAGATACTACTGAACAAGGAATGAGGAACAGAAAACAAAACTTGTAGCAATGCTCAGAAAGCAATTTCCGAATGCTAATAAGCAAACATTATTGTTACCAACAATTCAGAAACGAAAAAAAAATTATGTAATTCTAATGATTTATACTCGAACAATGAAGTTTATATTTTTTCACTAAATAGGAATTATAATCTATAACAGTTTTATAACTTCACCGCATCTATTGTAAATAATAGTTACTGGAAGATTGAAAATTAGGTTTCAATTACCATCCACTTTTCCAGCTCTACAACTCAAAAATTGTTGATTGGAAAGTATCTGCTGGAAGAAAGTTTTTTGTAGCAAGTTCAATTCCCTACAAAATCTGCACACTTAGATTTTCTGAAAAAAAATTAAATTCTGATAAATCGAGTTGAAACGGAAAAAAAAACTTCTCGTGTTATTCATATGTGAAATCGAATTTTCGAATGAGCGAAGCCTCTAATTGACTTAAATTTTTTTTCAACGGGATTTTTTTTCTATAAATTATCAGCTTTTAAGTAGCACTAAGAAAAAAAATTCGTTTAAGAATGAAACACCCTAATATAGACATATTAATTTTTCACGAATATTTGAATTTATTATGTATTTTCATTGATAAATTAACATTTTTGAAAGTTGTTTATCATTTTCATTATCGGATACATTAGTAATTACTCTAATTGTAAGACCGAGACAATAGGATCATGGTATGAGGAATAGGATACATATGTTTTCAAATGAACATTGGAAAGATGTCTAGAGAAAACTGTATCGATAGTTGTTCCATGTCTTGTGATAGGCTCATTTCAGTTATTTTCAGTACTAATTTATCTTGTAGAAAGTTTACCATGAGTTTTCCATCTTTGGACTTGAAATTAACGTTGAAATCTCCCACTGAAATTAGTAACCACACGTACTTATATATACCGATCAATAATGTTCCTAAAATATTCTCTGCTTCCATCTCATCTTGAATAATCTACGCAGTGTACGTCAAGATCCAGAATGATTCATCGTTGCTTCTAGTACATTCTAGATATACATATGTGCTATCGAATGTTAGGTATTCGTATTCGTATCACTGTCCTCCTTCTTCAGTTACTATGTGAAGGGTCTCTCGTCGAATTGTATTCAATTATTGAACATGAGAACAAAATGACTAGAAGCTGTTTTGAGTTACTTTTCGTTTCATCTAGCTATTTTTTTATCACTGTCTTTATTAATTTCGTTTCAACCTTACTAATATGTGTTCATTTCCATATTTGAACATGAAATACATTAAATCAGTTCGACTGCTATTATTGCCATACATTCTATCTAATCAGGAATACTTAATTCAATTAATATTTATTCATTCATTATCATCAAAATCCAAAATTAATGTTTATATTTTAATGAATAAATATCTACCTATTTATCTTTATTTGAGAAAATTAAATGAAAACATACTCCCACTCCTATTCCCGATTTAAGTTTCTGTTTAACAACGAAACAAGCACAATTCCCAACGAAGGTCGTTCTATTCACTAATGAATAATGTAAGTAGTTAAAATTGACAAATTGCTCTGCAGTGCGATACGTTTCTCAAGAACTAAATAAAGGGACGGTATTAATCAATACCTACTTTTACTGATGGTACTCAGTCAATCGTACTTTAAATAATTGATATTTGAATAAAAGGATAATCGTTGCTTCGTAATTGGATTTTATGATATCAGGTTTGAGTCATACCTTGAATAGAAATCAAATTAGCTTTGCGTTGAATTCATTTTCCATGGCATAAACATATTTCGATCATATTCCATATTTTCCATATAATAAATGAAATGCAATGGTAAACTAAATAGAGCTCTTATCAGAACGGAAGCTTGATGGTAATTAATTTTCAGTTTAAAATAGTATGTGGCCTGTCTGGCTGTACTTGCTTCCTTCAATAAATTGATGGATGTATCCCTTATTACGTGGTAGGAGATTTTTCACCACTATTGATAGTGGTGAAAAACAAAGAAAGCACTTTATTGAAGACCAGTTAATTTTGGGGAATTTTTGGGATACTTTTAACAGAACGGTTCTCTTTCTTATGGCATTTGTTGCTCCTTGATTTTATTTCGAGGAATCACCTAAAAAGTTAAATCTATAGAATATAACTAGCGTTTTTCGAGTTCCATCGAATTTCTCTGGTAATCTTTGCAAATGCGAAAAAAAATTTATCCAGAAATAACAGCTGATTCTGAAAGAGCACTGACGAATAAGTCCAAGATATATAGAAATCTAATGTCGATGCATAGTTTTTTCAATGAATGAACAACAAAGGGTCTTTCATTAAGCGTTTCCCATCTCTGAATTTGAATAAAACAAATAGTCTGGTTCACATGTACTCGATTTAACTCTTTTTGGCGACATTTTTCAGCCCTGTCCAAAAATTACGACCAAGGTGTCATTCGATTCGTATTTTTGCCTAGAAAGTTTAAGGAAAAGTTTGGAAATTTGGAAAAAGATTTGAAAACATCAATGAATTTGCGTAAAAAAAGTCCCGACTCTGGAAACTGTATCTCGATTATTTATAATTTTCACAGAGCCCTGAAAATAGAGCCAAAAGCGGATAGTCTGGCTTCCGCGCGTCTTTCGTCACTCTGACATAAAAACAAAAAAATTATTTAGACATATTAAATGTAAATATTAAGGAATGAAAAAATTCATGTAATGTTGGGATACATTAATAAACAAT
>WOGO01002158.1:0-16371 GCA_015342085.1 Leptinotarsa defecta | reverse complement strand
GTTTCTCTATCTAAAATATTTGGATTTTCAAAATTCATTTTATGATCCTCCGAATTAACATGTTCTGTTAATGCACAAGAATTAACATTTCGTCTACGACCGTATGTATATATTATATATGGGGTCTATCAGTCAAACAATCAAACCTATGCTCTATTTGGCCAAGCTTTTTCGTCTAATAGGAAGCTTTTTCCGGGCCTATAATTTATTGACTTGTGGATTGTTTTGCCATTGATTTTCTGGTGTAGTTCCAGTAAGTTACTGTATATACTGGTGAGATTATCAATGTCAGTTTTTTTATTCATTCAATCAGAAGACTTATTAATATTTTTTCTGTATGTAAAACTTCTATTTTGAAGTAATTTGGTTTATGTCTTGTTTCTATAGAATGTTGTACCGATACACATGATTTCTTATTAAGCTTTATATCACTTTCATGTGAAGTTATTCTATCCTTTGAATTCAGAATGTTGTTCCAATAATATCAAGTCACAATTGTTACAAAGAATGTTATAAATCACATTTGACTTTTTTGTACTATTCGTTTTATCTTTCAATTTGGTATGAAAACTCTTTATAGTTTCAATATTTTTTGACATATTTTGATATTTCGTTCATTATGAGAAAGTTTTATGATATTTGAAGATAAATTTCCAAGATTAGGTATAGATTTATAAGAAACATTGATAGGTGAACTATTATTACATGAATTTCTGTTGTTTGCATCGGAATTTGTATTACTGCCAGTATTGAAAATCATTTCATTGAGAAGTTTTCTGGGGTAAGAATTTTCGATCGATATATCTCTGAGAAATCTGAGATTTTTTTGCTTGAGGGAAGGGTGTACTAATTTTTCAATTTTTTTTTCAGAGTATTAAATTGATTTTAACTGACTTTTTATGAAAATATTGGTAATTGATATATTTTCCTGAATTAGTAGGTTTGACATACCAATCAGTTATTGGGGAATTATGATTATTTTCTATTTCGATAGTAAATTTCAATTTTTCATCGTATCTATTGACAATATTAAGAATTTCATAAGATTTGTCGTGAGGTATTGCACAAATAATATCGTCAACGTATTTATATCAAAAAGAATTTTCAAAACTCGGTTTAGGAAGTATGTTTTCAAAAAGAGATATAATGTGAGAAATAGTAGCTCCCACTGTTGTACCAAGAATTCATTTATAGTATTTAACTTCGAAAGAGAAATAACTTGAGTTGAAGATAAATCAATGATTTCAATAATGGAATGATATAAATAAAAAATGTTCAATAAAAATATAAATTTTTTTTGACAGTCATTATGGTTCACAGCGTATTTTGTGAATTATTCACTGACCAACTGAAAACATTTCAACACATATTGTTTGTGCCGAATTATTGTAGTATATGGAAAGGTCAAATTTAAATGCGCCATGATGAAATGCTGTGTGAGCGTGGCTTGCCAAAATGACTTCTTTAAAATACACATATATATGCTCATTAAAATTGAACATATTTCGTTTTGTTCGTTATCTCCACCTGAAATTAACATAGAATTGTGATTTTGGTGAAATAATTCGTTTTATAACTACTTTAGTTCCTATATCATCTTTATTATGCTGAGGTCGTTTGAATTAATTTTAAATAATTGAATAAAAAATGTGTAGCTATCCTATGAGAATTCAGGTTACATAATCTTACTCAAATCGAGTGCCACCATTGATAATTCTGTTATATTTGGACAGAAAAAATGTACAATTTGACACAGTAGTACCATTTGAATAATATGTACAAAAAAAGCAGTCGAATATCTTTTTTGCTATATATTCCAATGAAATAATTTCATTGGATTCAATGAAATCATTTCATTATTCAATCATTTCAAAAAATGAATAGATAAGTTAAGAAATCTACAAAGCAATCGATCACACATTATGTTGAATACAATTGATACAATAGAAAGTAACAAAACTCTAGAGGTTGTATGGATGAAATTTGTCATGAGGTACCATTGTATTACATGCTGAAATTGAGGTAAATGAAATTGTAGACGAAATGGCGAAAAACGCATATTGAAACAATATTTCTAATATCGAAATACCATACACGGATCTAGCGAAATTTTTCAGGGCAGAAATGCTATATCGCTGGCAGGAATTATATTCTGAATCAACTTCTGGTCAGAGATATATAATGATTCAGAAGATATCGCAAAGGTCTCCGTGGTACTGTTATAAAACTGCAGAATGCAAAATAGGCATGCAATGTACCCAGAATATAAATTCAGAATAGGATAAGATAAAAATCCAAATTTGAAAAAATTGGTACGTAATATTATCTCATTCTAGAATGTATTGAAGATAAGAAACATATTGATGAACTATACGAGATACTGAATGTGAGAATAAGAAAAACAGGAGAAAAAAAAACGAGAAGAGAAAAAATGTGTATACAGTGTGTTCCAAATTATGTCGGCACCATTGCCAACTCCGTTATTACTAATGCTATGGATTCCTTTGAGAGGTCAAACTAGTAGAATTTTTAATGGCTTTCTCGACGCCAAAAACAAAAAAAATGCAGTGGCGTTTTCAAAATATTTCATACTATTATATTTTTTCGAATTGAACACCCCATGTTTTATCATGCATTTCGAATCGTAATAACATTATCGACAAGAAAGCTCGCATTATACTTCTTCCTAGAGTTGAAAATGAGCGGAAATATTTATTTCTTTCACCAGTACAATTTTTTTTTGTCTCGGCGAATAAATTGCTATAACATTTCGACTAAATAATCAAAAACACCGCCTTCTTGTTGGACACATATTTGGACCCTTCTCTTGATACCACGTGTTGCTTTCAACACAATTCGGCAATCAATTCTTTTCATAATAGTTTCAGTAAATTTTTCAGTTCATCTACAATATCATGTTTCATTTTGTACACCTCAATTTTCAAAATTCCCCTTAAATGAAAATCTAGAGGTATATTATATCTAGTGAACGAGGAAGCCACTGAACAGGAAGGACCATTTGTGGCAATCCATCTGTTTCCGAAACAGTCTCGCAACAATCTTTTTACGTCACTAAAATGATGTGCAGTATGATACTACATCCTGCTGCTCCTGTTAATAAATTAATGTAACGGGGTCCGTTTAAAGAACCATGGTAGAAAAATGGACTATTTATTCTATCTCTAAATAGATCACACCGAACATTAATGCTAAATCGCCTTTGCATATTGTGGCGATGGACTGAAAATGGAGTATGTCTACTTTAATAATGAAATTTGTTTCTATTATATATCTCACAATTTGGAAAATCAGCCTAAACGCTTCACTTGCTATTATAGAAGTTTTGATCTTCTCTGCATTTATTCATAAACCACCGACAAAACCCCAATCGTCCTTCAGGGGCACCAAGTTAGAACCTGGTGCAAACCAGTTTAGACCAGGTGCAAACCAGTTTAGACCAGGTGCAAACACTAGAGTGTTTGCTCTGTTCTTAACTCTTAAGAAGAAATCTTATGTTTCTTGAGAATTTGTTGAATAACAGACAGAAAAATTTCTGATGGATTTACTTCAAAGTAGGCTAAAACGTTAATTTCTATATCTTCAGATATTACAACGTGTTTTTTAGTTCTTCTCTTCTCAAAAACTTATTAATTGTTCCTGAATCGACGATGAAGCATAGCAAAAAACGCCGATTAGGAAATTCACGATCGGGAAACGAACTGCTGTCGTGTTGGAGTGCTCTTACGCTATATTTCTGCAAAACCAAGTATCACAGTTTTCTTGATGGGAAAACGGCATTTCAAAAAATATTCGAACATTAGACCGTTACAATAATTTATGATATTATCTTGATATACTTGACAATATTTAATAAATAATATTTCAACAAAGTTTCAAGGTAACTTTATTACTTATCGAATGAAACACGTTTTTTTTCAAATCACATTAATGTGGCACTCAATATTTTCTGTTCTGTACAAAAACGGCTTCAATGTTATTATTGAAGCAGCCATATTTTGATTCACAAAATAAATACGGCTAGTGGAATGGCTTTAAGATAGAAATTATCGTTTTGTTAATTACCACCAAATAGCTCAGTGGTGTCAAATGGCTAGTACGACATGATGATCGCTGGTTTCACGAGTTCAAATGCTAGCACATTTTTTTTGCTGTTAGTAACAAAATATTGTTATTCGTACCTATAAGTACCAAAATTGGGTGTTTGTCAAAACAATATTTTGTACGAGTGAAATAAATAAATATTTCCACGAAAGTCGCTCATTTTCAACTTTAGAAGAAAGGTGATATGAGCTTTGTTGTTGAGAATGTTCTTCAGTTTCTACTAATGGTATTTTCAAAATGAAGACAAGTCTTGAATTTGCTTGAAAGGCTTGTAATTAAATTATGTTTAGATATTTTGATATTGAAGACAATCTAGATGGTAAAGGTAGATTGTTCTTTGAATTGTCTGAGCAGTTTCCTGGAGGGACGAAACGAGATTATTTGGCTTGATGATTGATTGATTTATGAATAATATAGTGTCTAGCAAAAGTGATTGCGTTTAACATATCATTTAGGTAGTCCTCTAGAAATATTTAACTTTCTAAAATTTGTTATCAAACTTGTATGGCTGTCAGTTTTGCGTTTATTAAAAATACTCTATCTGATAGCGTGTATATCCATGCTTCGATTTATATTATATCTCCATCAAACGCTTGTTCATCAACCTGTAATTGTTGTATTGTAATATTACATTCTTCAATTACAGAGGTTGTGTCTGAAATCTGGTTTTTGAGTAAATATTCAATTAGGTGTTCATCTTTATAAATCTTGTTACTACATTCATTAATATATTCGCCGACACTGGCATCAAGGTTGCCGGTTAAAGCTTTCCATACAGGACCTATTCCGTTCAAAAGTCCTCTTTTATTTCTCTTATTGTAATCGTTCGCGTCCATTTGCCTTTCTAGATATTTTAACTCTACTGAAACAGCTACTTTATTCAGAAGGCAGATATGTTTACTTATCTCTAAACTGAAAGTTTTCATTCCTAAATTGTTTGTTTTAGTAAAGTGAATAAAGTTACTCAAAATGTTTCGATTATGATCAATGGCTTCTTTCAGGAGTGCCATATCTTTTACAACTAATATACTGGACATTGATTATTGGAATAATAAGTGCCAGTAAGAGAATCATTCTTGATCTGAAACAAAATTGGGTTCCAGTCTATCGAAATTAACTTTTGTTGTTTGATTAGTTCCGGGATTTCTCACTAATGCTGACTTTTTGAAAATTTCGATTACTTCAAAATGTCCATTGAATTCATTTCCTAACTTATTTTTGATTTGGGACTCTTTTACGTATACGTTATCACCTATATTATAAATGTTTGTGTTTGGTGGTTTCCGTAATAACTAACATATTTTCAAAAATTTTCCTGCAGATTTTTGTTTTTTGACATAAAGCTCGCAGGCTTTGATAGAATTTTTCACATCCTTTGTTATACCGTTCTAGTTATACTTTTGCTTTATTATTCGTAAGGTTTTTCTTATTCCACGATATGAATTATTTTCACCATTATGAAACTTGTCTAATATAATTGGAAAATCTTTGTCAGACGTCGTCACAATGTTTTGATACATTTGAAATTTTATGTCATGTTTGTCGGCTAAAATATAAGATAGCATTTCTTGTATTGGGAATCCTACATTTGTTTCAAGTTGATATATCTTATTTGACACGAATAAGCTTTGATTTTTGTGTAATAAGCTAAACAAGTATTCTATTGCTCCGTCATGATCAAAAGGTAATTGGATTGAATGGTAATTTCGATATCTCACTGTTTTGATAGAGACATTTGTTGATTTTGATGTAGAAAAAATCGGGAGATTCTTCGAAAATATCTTCATGTATTTTTTCATGAATTTCGGTGAGTTTGCCTCTTTTCAGAAAAACAATTGAATCTTCATGTTTTCTGTCTGAGAATTGGTCATTAGTAAAAATGAATTTGGAATAAGCAATTAGTGATTTTGTTTCGTAAAATCTCATTATGTTAATCGATCCATCAAATATTGTTTCTTGACCTGTTTCAGTTTCAGTATCTGAAAGTTCTTCATTTATATTTTCGTTTTCATTTTCAATTGCAAAAATTTTTTAATGGAATTTTTCGCATTCTTTGAAATGATTTATTTTAATTTCAGACAAAGCGTCTGCGTTTTTGTCTATTTTCGAACACCATCAGGCGATGGTTTATTGCAGCAAATAAGATGAAATAAGTTTCAATCATATGGTTACCGAAATTCGATAAAATTGCAAGGCGTAATTAAATTGTAGAATTCGAAAAAGAACTATGGATGTTAACGAAGTATATATTTAAAATATTCACTGCGAACGTCTTGGCAACATCCTAATCACAAATAAAACTGTCTTCTAATATTATTTAACATATTAGGCGTGACCGACCTAATCGCAAGCGTTATTCGTTCTTTCAAGTCATTCAAATCTGAAGATTTGGTTTTGTACACATTGCTCTTTACATATCCCCATATAAAGAAATCTAATGATGAAAGATTAGGTGATCGCGCTGGCCATTCAATCGATCCTCGCCCTCCCTATCCACCGATTGGGAAATGTTGTATCGAAGTATTGCTGGACATCAACTGGGTAATGTGGTGGTGCTCCATCCTGCTGAAACCATATCGTATTCACTGCAACTTGAGGGTTTCCTGATTCAGGATATAAATATACTAAACTTGAAATGACACCATTTTGAAGTAGTGCCAAATAATAATCGCCATTCAAGTTGCCCTCATTGAAAAAGAGACCAATGATATGGTTTCCTACAATCACTGCGCAAACATTAACTCATCAGTACACTCATCAGAAAACAAAACGTCTTCTAATTGGATGATCTTGTTATCCAACATGTCCATCATTTGCTCACAGAAATAAGTTCTTTTATCAATATCGTCTTCTGAGTAGGTATCATTTAATAGGAATGCATTTTATTTTTTTTTTGATATGTTTATTATCGATGTATGGCTGAACGTAGTGGATGTATGTCTACTCAATGTATGTAGTTTTTCCTCAAACTTAAGCATCATTTCTAATTTGAGTTCATTACTCATTGCATTGGCAGCTGCTTTTTTTATCTGCCCCACATGAACAAGCTCTCGAAACTGCTTCTCTATTTTGCTTATTGGTCCTTGAGATATTTCTCATGGAATAGGCGAGCTAATATCTGTTGTGTTCGGGTTTTATCTCCGTAACCAATCATTTGTAAAACTATTATTTTATGCATTTCCGTTAATCTAACCATTTGTTAGACTTATATTTAACGAACTCAAAACTTCAATCAAAATACTAACAACTAATGTTGTAACATAAAAAACAAGTCAACAGCTCGTTTTAAACCAACGTTGCCACGGAAATTATTTACAGTTTTTCAAAGGATACCATCCAAAAAGAGCCTTACTATGGTTTTTACTTACTTTCTTATTATCAATACCTCAACATGAAATAAGTTTTCAGTATATTGCAATATAATTTATTGCATTATAATTTGAATTTGACATGACTCGGGATTTAATCAACATTATGTACCGTAACCGAAATAATGAATTTATTTCATTTGGTTTTTACATACTGTATAGTTAACTCTTTCTGCCTTTGAAAATGCAATTTCTTGTCTTAAAAATTCGCATTTATCAGGTTGTATCTTTAAATTAACTTTTCGTAATCGTTTGAAGACTAATTTTAGATTTTGCAAGTGCTCTGCAATTGTTGGGTAATAAATTGTTTTGTCGTCCATATAGACTAGACACCTTTCAATTCTGAGTCCGGATAATATGTGATATGAAATACGTTGAGAGGTGGATGACATTATCTATAGAAAATGTAGTTTTTTCTATGTCTTCAGGATCAATTTCAATTTAGTGAGATCACGATGCTAAGTCAAGTGTTGTAAAATATTGACACTTTCCAAACTGATCTGAAAGGTCTGAGATATTAGTTAGAGGGTATTTATCATCCACTGTAAATTCATTTATGTCAACCGAAAACTGCGGTAGCAGAAATTTGAGAAGCTATCCCAAAATCCCAGTATTGGTCAAACCACCAACACTGTCATAAAATCTTGATAAGTTTATGTCCCACTTACGTTTACGCAGTTATTTTCATCAAGTACTTCTTCGTTGATCACATTTTGTCTTCAATCGAGGACCGCCTGCCCGGTAGTGACGATGCCCAACAGGCTTGAACAGCTTTCTACTAGTGATTCTTATATTGAAATCAATATGAGAATGATCAGAATAGTACTTATCTATTTATCTATTGATTTTCATGGAATTATTTTCCAGCAGCTTGATTGCATTAACCTTTCTCGATTTCATATCATTTTTAGAAACATGTGAATTCGTTTTCGGATGGTAATCCAGTATAGCTTCCCAAATTTCTGCTACCGCAGTTGCCGGTTGATTGGTCAAACCACCAACACTGACATAAAAATTTGGCAGCATTACATTCAAAGTTCAATATCATTACCGTTTCTGAAACATGGCTCACTCGATATACAACAACTGAGGATATTTGTCTTGATGGTTACCCTATTTTTCGTGAGGATGGAGGTGAATGAACGAAAGGAGGTGTTATCAGAGCTACTTTCAAACAAACTATGCTCAATCAAACAATTGAACAGGTCTGAGTCACATTCAACATTGAAAAAAATGTTATACTTTTGCATCTATGTACAATCCTTCGAATCTTCCTATTTCAATATTCTTGCCTGCCATAGATGGCAGTTTATCTTCAATCTGTCCCGAGTTTGAAAATATGTTTTTGGCTGATAATCTAAATGTGGATTATTCAGATCCTACTGATAGTCAGTGTATTCAACTGGATCACAGTCTAGATTCGTATTGTATGAAACAAGTAGTAGGTCAACCCAGGCAGATTGTAAAATATTAGACGTTTTGATCTGTTCAGAATCATTAACTATATCCCACTGTACTACAATCGGCTGTAATTCATTTCCTGATCATTTTTCAGTGTTTTGCAAGGTAACCGTGATCAAAATATTAGATAAGAGTTTGATACATACCTATCGAGACTTCGGCAAATTTAATTTAGATCTGTTTTTATTAGATTTACAGGCAGCGGATTTTCCTTCTCCTTACCATATCGACAATTTCAATGACAAATTGGCTCTTCTCAATGGGACATTAACCAATCTTTTTGAAAAAAAATTCTCCAATTTGAAATGTTGAATTTCCAAGATAAGATCCGTTTGACTCACAGACAACGTGAAACTTATGTTTGAACTGAGAGATAGAGCTCTTGTGAGATTTAGAAAGACAAAGTTACAGCGTCATAGGGATTATTAAAGACAATGGAGAAATTTAACAAATCCCACTGTGAACCTGCAGAAAAGAGCATATCTCAATCATTGGCTCATAAGAAGTAAACAGATATGGAAAGATTCATCCGATTTGAATATTCATAATGACAGCACCTTTTTCCAGATGATGGAATCATGATTTTTACTTCCACATATCACTCACTCATTCAATCACTTCATAATTACTAATTCCGTTCCATCCAGCTGGAAGCGAGCAAATATTTTTTCGTTGGCTAGAAATTCTAGCCCAGAAAGTTGAGGCAATCTCTAGCCAATTAGCATCTTATGTGCACTATCAAAAATTGCTGAAAAAATATTGAACTTGCATATGCCTCATTATCTAAACGACTTCGATATATTATCCGGGTGTCAATCAGGGTTGAGACCTGACCGCAGTTGTACGACTATTAATAACAACACACCTTGTCCTCTGATATCATTGTACTATTCTAATGCGTTCGATCTCATACACGATGAACTTTTTTATGCTATTTGGGGCTACCTAGGGTTTTCAATGCATACTGTAGCATTACTAAAAAGTTACTTCTTCAATCGTTTTCAAAGAGTTGAGTTGTAAAATAATGAAAAATCTGATTCAGTACTAATTATGAACTGTGTTCTTCAAGGTTTAGTATTGGACCCTCTCCTGTTCGTTTTATACACATCTCGATTCCGTGGATCACTGCAATTCACAACCATGCATTGTTACGTCGACAATACTGAGCTGTACATGGTATTCGACCAGAATTAACGAGGCACTATGGCAGAATAATACCGATTTCCATATGCAATTATCCGTGTTAACTAAATATTGCCTATCTGTTAATAAATATTGTGATGGAACTTTCTTCGAAAGGAGTTGAAAAAATCTTGGATCTATATCTTGAGAACAGTCTTCGTTTATGCAAATTTGAAAATGACATGCCCAACAGGGCATTTCTGAAGAGAAATGGTAAAATCATACTCTGCGATTCTTTAGTTCTTCCACATGCCAACCACGTAGACGTGGTTTATGGTCCAGGAATTTCGAAGAGTGAAGAGTTCAAGAATCCAAAAGCTCCAGAATGCATTAATTAGGCTCAATAAGGGTATGAGTGAACGCGAACATATTTCACATCTGTTCAGGAATGTGTGTTGGTTAAAAATGGAATCCAGACGAACATATAATTTTTTTCAAAAACCCTTTTATCTTTTCGAACTGACATACACCATCTTGACTTGAGATTCAGGACACATTCAACAATACCACGACATAAAACCCCCCTATTTCGCCGATCTCAATTTACCATACAACCTACTCATATAACCCAACTAGTTTCTTCTGCATTTTGTCTGGTTCTGTCTTCCAAAAATTTACTTTTAGTAACTTATGGGTACAAATTACATCTAATAAAGTCTATTTTGTATATAACTTTTCAATACATATCATGAAAGTAAATCAACAACAAAAACTAATTGGCGCTCCGGGGCGACTTCATTAATTCCAGTGGCGCATTTGCTTTTTTAGCTGCAAGAAAACCCGGAAAAACCTGCAGCACCACATCATCTGAAGATCTTAATCTGCCAATGTCCTCTCTTTCATTAAACAAAATGTAAGATGATGTAAGATGTCTCCACAGGCTCCAATAAATTCAATACATCGCCAGAATACTTAGTGACATGACTTAGTCAAGCTCAAACCAGTCCTTTTCGTCTTTGACCAAGACGTATAATGACCAAATTCAACGCCAGAACCACAGTGAGTGAATAATGACTGCATGAAGATTATAATAGTGGTCTGCTAGATTGAAGTGTTCATCTATTTCGAACCTTCGTGAAAGTTTGGTGCTTCCGTCAGAGATTGAGTCATGTTTGAAGATCATCAATGTTATTATTAGATTGACTGCTGCTTCAGCTATACTTGTTTTCTCATAACAGTCAGTTAGTTTGGCGCAAGTTTGGCAATACTGCTTTTTAAATATTATAAGTATGTGAATTATTTCCTTTCTTCTAGTGATCAAGTAGTAGATATAAAATATCAGCAAAAGCTAACAAGCCAAAATCTATTTTAATAATCCATTATCTATACCCTGATTATAAAAATAATTTTTCAATACTGAAGAATCTATATTCTCATGACATGAGGTAATTTGAATGAATGTACTCAAATTTTGATTTCAAAGTTCATTTGTGATCAATTAATATTAACAAAAGTGAGTCTTCTGAAATTATTAATCGTACCCAAAAATTATCCATACGAGATGAAATACAAGGTTACCAAAGTCAAGGAGTCTTTTTATATTCTCTAATCGGTCATTGGTGTCACCTGTTATTTATTATTGAGATGGGAGATATGTATCAATAATTTTAACACCCAAACCAACCGGTAGCTAATGTTTCGTCTTTATAAGGAAGATCTTAACAACTTATAGTTATAATGTCACCCAATTTATCAATTAAGAATCCGAGTCCATAATCCGTCATTGGCTACTGTTATTTTAATAATAATACAGTGTCACTTAACCAAGTATATTGTATAATTGGTTTTGATAAGGGTACACAGTCGAACAGGCCAGTGTTAGTAACTTTGCTGTAGTGAATTCAATATGACTTTATCTGCGTAACTGGGTTATCTTCTTAAGTGACAAATAATCACGACCATTCTCTTCTCTCGCCTGGTTAATTAATTGGTTAATGTCAGTTCTGATTTTTATTGCTGCGGCGGAAATTTTAATCAAAAATAAGTTTGTCTACGACTATTACTTTAATTATAGTTTTAATAGGAAAATTGACGCAAGAGACATCTACGATGATTTGCATAACAAAATTGGTGCAGGAAGTTATTAAACAAATTGTAATCGTTCTCAGAATTAAAATCATTGTTCAAATTTGCCACACACTGCTGTGGTCGTATTAGGTAGGGAAAGGCCAGCAAATTCTATATCAAATATATGAATGATTATATCCCAGTTATCCTGATGAAAAATTGGAAGAATTTGTCAAATAATTCTTCATGAAAAAAAACTGTATCGAAACATAGCATATGATTATTTGAACTTTGGTGGAAATACTGGGTTTTTTGACATTTCGGGATGATTTTATCAAGGTACATAGGTTTTGTTACTTTTTTACTTCCATTCATTTCTGTCTTGTGAATCTTGGAATGTTTTATCATGGTGGCTCAGAAAGAAGCGGAATTTTTTGCCGAAACAGGGTTTTTGTTCATTGTACATTCTCGAAATTTTTATTTATCACTTAGTTTCGAAGCTGTAATTTCAAACTTTGATGATAGTATTCATGTTTCTTGGAAAATTTTGAGGTTATTGAATTTATAATAGCCATTTCAAGTGAATATAAAAATGGTTTTGAAGATTTTGGTTGAGACCTCATCAAAGAAAAACAATTATGGTTGATCAACTTTGCATTCCTGGAAAACTGATATTACCAAAAAAAATTTTCACAAATTTAAAAAAAAAAAATTTCAAAAATGTTCACTATGAACCAAACGCAAATCATTATATTGAAGCAAGTTACAAACAATATGAAAATTGAATAACCCAAGATGCACACCAATTCTCAGATGAAACTACAGTCGGGATACCAATGATATCATTGAAAATCATTATCCCAAAGTGTCAAAACTAACTGAAATATTTTGACCCTTTACCAATGCATGAAACTCATTGAGATTACTGAAGAGATTTCGTTTTATATGCAGGATCAACACATTTCGTGAATATTTTGATATTCAATGTTTGTATTCACAATTTCAAAATTACTCGATATAAATCGTAATATACATCGTGGTATACCAAAAGACTAGAATTTGTATGCAAAATACTCTTCCAAACTGTAGAAGCGCTTTTCCAAAACAAGGTCCTTTAATGATTTTTCGAAGTTTTTCATAATTACCCATGGTGAAAAAATTCAGTTGAGATAACTTTTTCATGGGGTGATCAATTGCTATGATTGTAAGAGTGAGTAACTGAAAAACTACCACTGAAAAATAATATGCCGACGCCTATGTCGAGGCGGGAATTCCTTCTGTGTGCTGTTCCAATTCGTATTGGAAATACTATAACAGTAGTTATGCAGCAGAATTAATGAATTACTCTTAATTTACAGAGATTTTATACTCTCTCTACCTAGACTAACAATATTTGTTACTACGTAAAGTCCAATTTGATAATTGATTCAAGGTTGAAACCTTACTGAATGAATGGTAATTGCAAATTGTCCTCGTAAAAAAGGCAATACATTAATGATTATTACATAATATAAGAACACAGGGTTCCACGGCCAGAGTCAAGACAAAATTCGAGCTTGTAGGTCATGGTCGTATGAACGTTTCGTCTACTATTGCGACATGCATCATTAGTAGTATATGCACCGACTGCGAGGAACAAAGTTATATCTCGAAGTCTCAGCACCGATTGATTCAGTCCTAACTTTCGTTCTCGCAGCCGATGCATATACCACTGATAATTTCTTCCGCAGTAGCACACGAAACTTTTGATACTTCAGGTTCCATTCGATCACAGCCTACTTGCCGAATTTTGTTATCTTTAATCACGATTATTAAATAGTAATTATCTATGAGGGACTACATACGATTCATTGATAAGAACAAATTTAGTAGATGCGAGTTATTCAAATTAATTTGACCGTCCATAAGAATTTGAGAACTTTCAAATTTATCAATTTCCATACTCTCCAGAAGGTTGAGTTGAGTGTATGGTTTTTTGTTTTTAAGAGAACTCAATTAATGATTGATAATTTGTCCTTTGACATAGTTTTTTTTCTAACGTTGAATTATATATCTCAATTAGACATTAGGTAGTAACAAAAATTGTTTGAGTAGGTAGATGGTAATATAGTATAAAATGGTAGTAACTAAAGAATTATTCATCTGGGCAAATGGGCCTACATGAAAGTAAAGGCAATGAATACTTAGAGAAGGGTGGTTCAATATTCCTGATTGAGGAAGCTACTGTATAACGATAACACTTGTCGCGATTTTTATAAAACGTGTTATAGTGAAAAATCTTAACAGTAAATTGTATTATCAAGTTTTTACATAAACCTCATAAATCTGTACATTTTCAATTGGTTCTACTTCAGTCTGGCTAAAAATATTATTCTATGGTGAGGAATAAGTAAAAATAAAAACAAAAAAATCAGTTCAACTCCTTGAAGTCTAACAATAATAAATCTATTTTTTTTAGCATAATCCAATAATACAATACTCACAGGTAAAAACCTTACTGAGAATCTATAATTAACAGTAATAATTGAGATTTCTTGAATGACAAGTTTTTACTGAACATCCAATAATGTATGTATATATATTCTTACCATTTTCTTTAAAGCCGTTTTAAAGCTGAAACAGTTCGTAATTTGGAAAATTATGAGTAAGTTGAAAAATACTGATTGGAATACACAGGATTGAGTCCAAGGGTGTAATGTTTGTACCATAAAGTGGAATAAGCTTGGGAAAAACTGAAAAATAATTGTACTATCATGAAAAATATTCAGGACTGTTTGAGAATTGCTATAATTTTTCCAAATACCCAATCTTGCGTACCATTTTGTACAAATACGAATCACCAATCACTACCAAAATAACTGCAGCTAATCTTAAAGATTATTCCACCAACGATCTACTTTTAGAAGACACTGTTTAAATTTTTTTCCTTTTCCCGATGGCACATTGAACATTGAATTTTTGGCACTTCTCGAAGACTCTGAGGTCGTGACGGATAATTTTATATCTCGTTGCTATTGAGACGGAATTGGAATGGATACATGCTTTTTTGGGACAATTTCCATATTGAATATTAGACCTCAAAACTACTGATATAATTTTTGATAATATTTCATGAACAGCATTCAAGAAATGATCAGCAAGAAGATAAACTCAGGTTGAAAGACGAATTCTGGAATAGACTTTTTTTATTATGAGTTCATTCGATGTCAATGGTTTGTTTGTAAAATATGAGCCAATGTAATTTTGGTAAAGTGCTTTTTTTGTCTACCATCACAGATTCTTGTTATTTTTTAAAAATATGTAGAAATTACAAAGTGGTTCTATGTTCCATTCCTAAAAAAAATATAATCTAGTATTTGACATACCAGAACTGTGACCATGAGTTCTAGATTTTTATCTAGTTTTCAAATGTGGAATTGGTCTTTCTATTTATAAAACTACTGCTATGCTCTTTAATTCTTTGGGAAAATGTTCTCCCTGTTTGGCCAGTATATGGTTTTGGGCAAGAGCCACAAGTCAGCTTATATATTCCCGACCTATCCGACACCGAAGTTTTGTCTTTATTGACTATTATTCATTCTGTAAGCTACATTTACGCATTCTTTCTTCAAAAAACGAGCAATATTATCGGTATTCCATTGTCTGAGAGTGATTTGTAGAGAGAGCTGAGTTTGATCAAACAAATCGCGGTCAACAACGGTTATAAGCTAGATATTATAGACTCAATTCTTTCCAAAAAACTATAAAAGCAAGCCATTGACTTGATCGACCCAAATTCAAGATGCAATATCATCAATTAAAAGACATTGTCATATTTGGGTGAACCAACCAATAATATTGCTCATTTTTTGAAGAAAGAAGTCGTAAACGTAGCTTACGGAACGAATAATAATCTAAGTAAATTTATTAAAAACAATAAAGACAAAACTTTGGTGTTGGATAGATCAGGAGTATATAAGCTGACTTGTGGTTCGTACCCAAAACTGTATATTGGCCAAACAGGGAGAACATTTTCCCAAAGAATTAAAGAGAATATAAGTAGTTTTGTAAATAAAAGAACGAATTCCACATTTGCAAACCACCTTTTAGCAGAAGGACATGAGATCAATCATGAATACGACGTGTTACATTTAGAAGACAAGAGTTTGAAACTCATTCCTCTAGAATGTTAAGAAATTAATAGATCCAGGAACTCGGGTAATTCACTGAATGATCAATTAGAATTGAATAA
>WOGO01002157.1:0-16373 GCA_015342085.1 Leptinotarsa defecta | reverse complement strand
CGAAAGCCAAGAACTTCACATCTAGGTCCATTACTCTTGATAATTGAATAAAACTGACCGATACTTGTTGAAAATCCATATTAAAACTCATTATTACAGTTTATTGTATGATTTTCACTACAAAAGGTTTTACAAAAATCGCTTCACCTGTTTCCTTATACAATTGCTTTCTCAAGCGTTAATAATCATTATCACACTATAAAGGGTTTTATAAAAACCGCGACAAGTGTTTTGCTATACAATAGCTTTCTCCAGCGTTTATAATAATAATCATTAACGCTTGAAAAAGCTGTTGTATAACGAAACACATGTTGCAGTTTTTGTAAAATCCATTATAGAGAAAATCATTCAAAAGACCGTATTTATGAGTTTTTTTTTCATTAGTCTTGAATCATACCTGACTCTCAGGGTCCAGCTTGCATCATTCTCACAATTTCAGTTACTCAATGTCTCAATCGAATTGAATTTATGTAATCACATATATGTACAAAAATGATTGTAGCTGGATATTGATACATTGCATCAATACTTCTACATAAATTACCAGGTTCAATTCAATATTTTGATTATGACGGTAATAAGACCCTTACTCTACTGCGACAATTGAAATGAATATGTATATTAAATAAAACTCACCAATGCAAGTATAAGAGACCAAAATGAAAAACGAATTTCCACATTTTCGAACCGAATCGAAACATTATTATCAATAGTGGCAATTTCACTGGAATGGAAAAGAATACTCGACGTTTAGTTGATGCATCTAGCCACGTCGAATGAGTCAGATGACTTGGGTGCCAGCTTTGCGGTCTCATGTTAAGGCACGATATATTTCAACAATGAAATCCTATTGAAAAATACAAGTTCAGTCAATCAAGTATTTCATTCATATATTCGAGCATTGTGTATTCAATAATTGTACTTTCAAACGAATGTTGTTGATGGAACTTTTTTGTTATTCGTGTAATGGAATCGATTAAATTCGATAATTGATATTTTGCTGTTGAACGGTTTTATCAAGAAATAATTGTGTAGATAAGGTACTTAAAACTGGAATTTTTTTCGGAAAGTCCTAGGTAGCAGTAAAAAAAATAATAAAATTGTTGTATTCACATATTTACGATACGCCCAACGATTTCATTATATTTTCATCTGATCAATCAATACTTTAGACTGCTGAGGAGAGTTGTGTGAAGACTGCTACCAAGGATATCTATTATTATCTGTTATTTTTTCAATAAAACCGTTTGACATTAAAAAAGTCTTTTTACTTATCTAATATTGGAATTACAACTTATTAATGAGATATGGTATTGACTCCTTGAAAAAGTCTCTGAAATTCGTATATACTTTTCTGAGGTCATTGGAATCCTTTCAACGCAACACTGCTGCCTAAAAGACTTCATGAAATTTCTCTCGCCCACAATTTATACAAACCCATTAAAATCCACTAAATCACACATAGACCAGCCCCTCTATCACTCGAAACCCAGTGTAAATACCCGGTCGGTTTTCCGTCATTTCAATTTTTCCTTATTCGGTTTGCATCAGGGTCCCGCGGGATCCGAACGAGGTAACCATGGAATCCGTTGGAACAAAACTCATTATCTCCATTCCTCAGTGTCTGTCATTAGCGCTACCTCGGCAATAATTCCTCTGTTTCAATTTTGATTACCTGCGTTATTCGTAGCGAAATACAATGCACTATTTCGGATGACTGCACTGACCGTCGAATGGAACTGTAATTCTGCAACTGTTTGTTCGATTGGAAATTATTTTATAATTACTACGATTCGACAGACAGGATGACACCCAATATGAACTTTTCAGTTTAAATGACTTCTCCTGTAATTTGTTATGTTTCTGAGTCAATGTTTCGAAACATTCAGGGCAAGTTTAAGTTGAATAAATGAAAGCTCGACGACATTGTCGGTGTTTTTAACAGTGACCACAAAAAGTATTCAAATTTGATATTAAAAAATCTTCAAAAGTATTTTCTTAAAAGGCTGTGGGTGCACGTGACTAAATTATTATCTGTCAACCATATTTTCATCTCTCTTCTTGCTTTACTCTCTCTAGCCAAATTAATCAAAGACGCACGTTCCTGCTGGCGGGTAGCAGAAGTAAGCACTCGAAATTAGTGGGACGGAAATACAGTATAGCATTTATTATTGACTGCCCACATTCGCCTGTTCATCACTTGGCAACGCTGCGCTGGTTCCATTCGTTTCCCAGAGGCGGGCCCAGAGATCGCAGTGGCAGTGTGCGTTAAAAATTGAAAATACGAAAATGATGTGCAAATTTTCAATCTTATTTTAGGTTTCTCTTGCATCGCAGATGAGTTTGTGATTCCAAAGAATGTAGCTTTGTGAAAAGAGATTAAATTTCTATTTTTTATCAGAATAGGTTTGTGAAATTAGTATATTTGATGCAGTTTATGCTTGGCCATACTTCTAGAATAGCTATTTACGTAAAGATTTACGAAAAGTTTAATTTTGTGTAACGAGCGCGAGTAGCCTAAGTTACAAAAAATGAAATCGTATCGTGTTACATATAATTTCATTAATTAAAACATTTTTTCATTATTTTTCAATGATGAAGTATCGAATCTACAAATATTTTGACTAATCAAGGATGCTATTCATCGCTAAGCTTGTCACTTTGGCGTCTTCTATTCATGCATTTGACTCCATTTACTTTGAGTGATTTCATGGAGGCAGAAGAGAGAGTAATGACTGATCAGAGTTCTGAATGGAAATTTGTTTTTGTATTGTGTGATTTCCGAGTTGAAAAGTATGATAAAATCACTGAACCGAGACAAGAATTAGCGAATAATATAAAAATATAGTTATAGAAGGCTCATTCGGTAATCATTTACAAAAAATAAAACATGCCGTGATTGTTTACAAGTTAGCATGTTAGGGAAGGAGGGAGGAGACAAGTCTTCCCCTAAAAAATCACATATAGATAATGATGAAGACACGGCAAGTGGCGATAAGTGGCGTTAAATATATTTTTTATATCATTCAGTAATTCTAAGCAAGGTTCAATCATTTATCCTTACTTTTCAACTTGGAAATCACTCAACGGAAGTACAAATTCTGATTCAAGACTAGATCCAGTAATTTTTTGTCTTTTTTCATATTTCAAAATCACTCGAAACGAGTTGAATAAATTCATAGAAAACGTCAAATCGACAAGTTATGTGATAAACATAATTGATTAGTGGAAATGAACTGTGAGTAATACTCAAAGAGAGTTTCATTGAAAACAATTAAATATAACGTAGAATGAGCGAAAATTAAAATAAATCACATTTCCATGAAACATATTTTATTGAATTTCATTAGTTCGGACTTCCATTGTCTGATATTATATAAAATGATTTGAAATCCCTCAAAATTAGTTCTTTCAGGGACTTCATCATGGAAATTCATCATGAAACATTGTCACTCACCTTCAAACAAATGTATTTATACAATAAACTATAACATCAAAACAATTAAATGAAACTAAGAGAATCTTTAAAGTTGGAATACTAATATTGTGGGAAACTTATTCATAATCAATTTCAATGGAAATAAAATAGCAGATGGAAAAAGCGAAGATGATCGACTTTATTTATGTGAAGTAGACAAATGGAAAATAAAAATGTGATACTTACTTTCTGAACAAAAGAGTGGAGAATAAATTATAATAACATATATTTGTGACGATACAGAAATGACCGAATCGATTGAATTGTAGAGACCAATTATTATTTGCACTAGACGGGCGTTTCGCTAACAGCGATGTTGCCAAACCCTTCTCTGCTCTAATATGGGTTCAGTTTTTATTAGATGGCAGCACTTGACGGGTGAAAATTCATTGAATAAGGAAAACACGTTTTATAGATTAGTCAAACATTATTTCATATTTTATTTTGTAAAGAAGTTGACTATATTTAATCGTACAATTTCGCTATCTCAAAAATTTTGAAATTCGTCAAAGGAATAAAAAGTTAAAAACATGTTTGGAAAAATAAATGGAAAAAAATGAGTTAGCGACATTCTTCGTTACATTATCAATAACTTTACACTATACATATTTTTTATATAATATCTCAGTTCTTCACAAAGTGTTTTCGCGATTTTCAATATGGCGATGCCACTCCATAGGCCTCTTAATACAAAAAAATGTGGAAATCTTCCAAAAGAAGAAAGGAAGTCATCAATTTTAAAATAGGTAACTCTATACATGGATGTATAGATCATGCAAAAAAGTAAGTTTCAGACACAAACTGGAAAAAAAAGCCCTCCGGAAACATCTACATTCATATAAACATTGCATTACACGAAAAAAAAATTCTTTCGAGACAAATACTTTTATATAAACACTGAATTTTACTATTTGAAAAGAAAAGGCCAAAATTATATGAATCAAATAGAGACGAGGAGTTGGAAAAAAAAAGTCGTTTTAGGAGGTGTTGAAAATGCTCCCAAGAAGTAACGTTAGGAGGATTTTGAAAAAACACAAATTCAAGCCATACAGGACCAGAAGACATCATTAACTCAGACCAGGACATTTTGAACAGCGCATGACTTCTTGCCAGTGGTTCCTGGAAAGTTGTAACCAAGTGCGTGATTTTTCGTTAAATTGTATTTGGACAGATGCAGATTATGTGAACAGTGCCTGCATTTTCAACCGCTACAATTCTTATACTTGGAAACAAAAAAATTTTCATTCTATTATGGAACAGAGAAGTCAGGGAAAATTTGAATTCAGTGTGTAGGCAGGTGATTTTAGAGGCAAAGTTATCAGCTATTCATTTATTTCAGAGGTATTTAGAAATCTTAAGGCAAACTATTGAAACCCTCGTCAATGAATTGCCACTAATGCAGCTCACAACACTGTAATTATCAACAATTTTTTAGCTGCAAATTTTGGTGGTAATTGGATAGCCAACAAAGGACCCAACCGTTGGTCGGCCAGGTCACCGGACCTAAAGCCTATGAACTTTCAACTCTGGGGATGGTTGAAAAATATTATTTTTGAATTGCCCACCAATTCTAGATATAAATTGGAAGCGGTAGATGAACTAAATAATTCTTCAAAAAATATTCAGAGAAGGTATCACCTATCTGTAGGAGGAGCTGGTAGACACTTCGAACACTTTCTCTGAAGGAATATATTTCATTATTTGTTCGTCATCATTATTATTATTGTTGTTGAAGATTAATTTATCAGTAGTAAATATGTTACGATCTTCGTTCGGGTTTGAAGGGCGTCGTGGTTTGGAACTGTATTTTCGTTTCGCTAGCACAAGTGACTGGCTTCTTCATAGGTCTATTTATCCTGATGGTTCATCGGTAAACCATCTGAAGCTGCTAGATTCCATCCAGAAAAAAGCAATCCACTTGATTGGAGACGCGCTAGCAACCTTAAAAGTCTGGAACAATGACGATAAGTTATAGATTTGTCTCTTTTCTATGGACATTTTGACCGAAAGTGTTCAAGTGACTTGGCACATTTGATTTCACCATATCAGAAATATGCAACGAACTGTGGCTGCTCATCATTTTGAGGTTCAACTCAGTACACCTCGAACTTCACTGTTCAAAAACTCTTTCATTTGGAGGACTGCATTTATATGAAATGAACAACCCGAGAATGATTTTTCAAATGAATTTAATCTCCAGCGATTCAAATCCAATGTGAATTGCAGGCACCACTCTGTGTTCCGTTTCTAAAAAAAATATATCATTTGGCAAAATAAGTTTTTAACATAGAATTATACATAGGAAAGTGCTTTTGAAAGTTTTCATAGAACAATGAATGCGGTTTTCACCATTGAGTTTGTCATAAAATTTGACCCTCAGACACAGGTATCAGTTTTCATCTATCTAGTTTGAAAACAGGAGTTTTTCTTCAAAAGTGTCCATTTTGGTCCACTCTGATTAGGTCCCTTGCTGGATGTATATCATTCTTCTGTACATAAATTAGGCTGTGCATAAATTATTTGCCAATGTCTCATATTCGCATGAAATATGATGAGCTGTCTTGCTCCTTTTGTTGCTTTGCCTACTATTCCATGGGTTGGGCGAATCGCTTTGTCTGATCTTTCGCACACTGGAATATCCAAATTGCCAGATAATATATATTATAAAATTAACGTATGACTGGCGTGGCACTAAATTTTCAAAGGACACTTATACCATTTATTGCTCATTCTCTGAGTTTCGATAAAATAATAAATGATTTTTTTTTGTAAAACAACGATATAAATGAAACAATAATAAAAATTAATTGGCGCTCCGGGGCGACTTCATTGATTCCAGTGGCGCATTTCCTTTTTCAGCTGCAGGAAATCCCGGAAAAAGCTGCAGTACCACATCGTCCGAAGATCTTGATCTGAATATAAATAATGAATATTTCAAATTCTGATGAGTGTGCATTGATCGTACTGTTTCTGAAATAGCTTTAATTCATTTCCTGGAGATTGACAGTCACTTCTGTATTCGGATTTCCCATATATTCATTACTTCCATCAATCCGTAACATTATCGACAACGGACGTTTTTTACCCATTGAGGTTGATCTACCTTTTTTTTTCGAACTGAAAGAAATTGATTCCTCACGTAATCAAAACTCCGTCTAGTTATCGCAATATTTCGAATACATGTCATGAACACGGTTGCAGGCTTCGAATTTTCCTTTTTGACAAAATACTTGTTAAGGAACAAAAGTCGCCAGTACATAGTTGCAGAAAGCAACAGCAACTTTTTGGTGAAGCTATTGTGAAAGTGGAGGCATATAAACAGAAGTGGAAAACACAGAAAAATAGGCGTTGGCAAGTAGGTCTATTCTATCAGATTTTTTGCTTGAAATACATACACATAGATCGTAGACTTATGTGACTGTACTTGAAAGATTAGGATTTTCATTGAAACAACTTGACTTCGAGAAAAATTTTTTTCGAGTGAGCGTTCCTGGTGAGTTTCTTTATGAGACAATATCTAGATATTGACCTTCGATGCAAATGGAGTAAACAACACCACTGAAAGAATTTGAAAATTGATAACCCAAAATTCTCTACCTGGTAAAGGAACAAAAATAATAGCATCATCAAATCATAACATAAATTGCTTTGGTGACTCATTACTAGACTTGGTTGAAATTGAAAAAATCAACTGATATTTCACATAAGTTTACTATGTCTGAAGTTCTAGAGCAATGAGCATATAGAAAAGTGCATTACTATATACGCTAGTGAAATATTCTCTCTATATCATAGTCTGCTTGTTGTATCCAACGCCAGATTATAGGTGACATTACAGTCCCAGTTCTGCTAGATTTTTTAAGACACGGTAAACCGGAAACTTGTATTAAATTGGTGAGATTTTCTAATAAAGCTCACACCTTTTTTCAAAACTATCTGATATAATGCGAAGAGTTGTAATACATGACAATGTATCAATAAAAATGTAAAGAGTTGTAGTCGAAAAAAATGTGTCTCAGGCTCCACCTGAGTTATTTTGTCATTCATTATACAAAGCCAGTATTAGTCCAGTCATTAAAGGATTTATCTGCGGAGAAATTCCTACTGAGCTGAATTTTGGTATACACCTTCATTATGGCTTTTTAATAAAGATGTGGAATATCGACATGGATATCGTGCCGGCTAAAAAAGGTCACGAAAATCAGTTTTTCAGAAATATCTCGCGACCTATTGCTCGGAGGTCTATAAAGGGTTATAAAAATTATTTCTCATACGATTATCCACAAAATATGTCTCTTGCATTTTTTTGTTAAGTCAACCGTTTTCGGACTAGAGCGCTGAGAAAGCGACTACATTATGCTGATGTAATAAAAAGAGAAATGAAAATTTCTATGTTTTTTACCAGTTTTATTTGTAACTAACGTTACTGCAGTTTCGTCCTATATGGACATTCTCAAATTTATACAATAAACTTTTGTATTGTTTTCATTATGATCTCCTACCACGTAGTAATGGCTACATCCATCAATTTATGATGATACACTCGTTTCCGCACCACCTTCGAGGTAGAATGCAAGACGCGTTTCTTTAAGTGGTTTCCCCTGTAGGTATAATCCATGAACTGTAATAAAAGGGTTTTTTTTTTCATGCTCAATAATTTTTTATTTGTACTTCGAAAAATAGGAAAAAAAATTGTATATAATTTTCTTTTATACTCATTCGTCGTCGATATTCTCAATTTCAACTTCATCAAAAGTTGCTGACAAAACATCGAGTGGACTTATTGCTGTATTTAAATCAACATTTTCATCATTTTCTTCACTAGTGGACTCTGCGTTTAAGCATGACTGACCACGACAATGTCCACAAGCTTTAGAACATCTCAATCCAATTTTTTCACATTCACATTTGCCTCCACAACAATTACAAAAGATTGTGTTAAGTGGATCCTTGCATGCTGGTGGCAATAAAGTTGTTAATGGTTGTTATATATTATTTTTCAACTCCCAACCTCACTGTTCTGGATCAGTTTCTTTTTCTAGCCAGGTTTGTAGTTGATAATAGACTCGATAAATATGCTGTTGAGCTGCTGAAGAAGTGGGTGATGATAATTGAAATTTCACAGTTGTGCTTTGTCTCGTGAGTTTAGCAAAGCTGCAGTATCTGTAATTGTCAGTTGAATTTTCTGATTTTGGATCACCGTACATTGTTAGTAGAAAATGTATTTCAACAATTGACAAGGACATCTCGAGCACAATTTTCTTGTTGGAATATTTCTGCAGAATTGTGTAAATTGGGTATTTTTTCAAGCATCTTCATAACTTTTATTTTTCCTTTCCCAAAAAGTGTTGAAGTTTTGTCACATCCGGTCATAGCATGTAGAAACAGAATATTTTTCTTGCAGTGTGGATACTTGTTGAGGCTCTTAGTCGAGTATATTTTTGTTTCATCATTGTTTTTCTCTGGTTTCTTAAAAAAATGGATATTTGTGTGCGTTCTATGAGAATTGCCAATAGATATATGTCTTCGCCAAAGGTAATTGTAGAATTATTTATTGACTTTTCAATTGCTGTTTCAACTATTAAGACGTCAACATCATCACGTGATTGTCTTGTAGAAATACTAACTTTTTCGAAATTCTCAACGAGCATTTTCATTTGTTAAATCGATTAGATTAAACTTAAATACATTGATAGAAAGCAATATAGTTGACGCCTTATAAGTATACGTTAAACAATACCCTCTGTGAGAGATATTCGCGATACACTGATTTTCGTGATTTTTTGACCCTTATAACTTTTTTAGCCGGCACGATATCAATGTCTATTTTTCACATCTTCATTCAAACGCCGTAATGAAGATGTATACCAGTAGGAATTTTTCCGCAGATTGAGGTTTAATAAACTCAAAATGACTGGATTATATTGATAAGATTTCGAAATAGAGCAATGTAGATCTTGATGGAGTTGATACTCAGTTGTAGTATACAAAAGTGATACATGATGAATGAACGAAATAATTTGTTAGAGATCTACAATAATTCATTGAATACAGTAAGATTGGTTCTGAAAGTTTGCCATAATCTTACGATCAATTTTGTCTCAATTTTTCATATATATATTTGGTTATCTATGGAGTTGTCTACCTTCCAAATAATGAACGAATATTGGGTGAATGCATTTTCCACAAAAAAAATATTGCTTCATAATATTGTACTGAAAAACTGAGTTTTATATTAATGAAACAATTTTTTTTCATTCGGCTCATGACATTCTATACTACGAGCTCATATAAGAATATTCTGAATCATGTATAGGAATCTTATTATAACGTTTCTACCTACTTGTGTTGGAAAAAGGTGTCAGGAACTTCTATACATATCACGAAATTACGATAGATTGAAATGTTCAGACTCTATCCTGGATGGCCATACCGAATCCTTCAATCAGAGTAAATCAAAAGTTGTGTGACTTGATAAATTGAAAATTCCAATGTTGCTGAATAAAACTACATTGTGCAGCCACAGAATGGATATGACTCCTGTAGTTTTCATGAACGGTTTTCAATTCAGTAAACTCATTCAATATCAAAAACTTCACCAAGTTCATCGGATAATTGAGCAGCTGCCTGTGAAAAATGCTGCAATGTCGGTACTCTGTACTTTTTTGTGAGGACAAAACACAAGCACTACAGGAAAAACTTCAAGGCACACTGAGAGCGGTGCATGTGCGAAAGTAGCGATTCACGTTGGGTTTTGATCTGTAACGTAGTCAGGGCTACTTTGAATGCCCAGGCTGGTAAGTAGACAACGGTATGAGTTCTTTGAACAACTTTGCTAGTTTCTGAATTTTAATGTGTCAAGCAAGTAAAAATATGAATATTAAATATTTGTATGGCTGGGCACCAGCATTTTTTTTATTTTATGATGGAAAAAAAATACAAAATATCATTATGAAGATAGACATGAAAACTTCCTTCTGTGATCAGGTGAGCAAGAAAATCATATATTCATAAAAATTAATACATATATTTACAAAAAATACAAACATTGATCCTGTTACTACGATGTTTACTCCATCATATCTCCTAGCAGAGATGTTGTTGAAGGTTGTTGTTCCCAAGGTGAGTTCAGTTGATCAGTGTGGGACTGAACACTTCCTTGAGAGGCAGGGTCGCTCACATGAGAATGGTTATGAAACAGGATTCTAGGGATATAAATGTTTTGCACTACACTAAATATAATTATGAAAACAGGTGATGTAAATATAAATTGTTTCACATAAATATTCATTCATAGATACAGTGAATAATATTCACAACAATTACTCTTAGTTATACTACTCTTGTATTGATGCATCAATAGTTTATAAAAAAAAATTAACTTTGAAATCACCATCGAATATGTCTTAGGAAACAAAACAATTTTTGTACCAAAAAATGACCGCTAAAAAATTCACTAAATCATTTAAATTAGAAAATGGGATTATAACCTTAATTCACTTGATGTCTGTAACCAATCTACAAAGATATAGATAATGAGAAAAGATTGGTTATATATCAGCTGTCAAATAAATTCTATGAACCGGAGATTTGTTCAACCAAGAGGCAGGTCCCTTACTCGAATCTAAATTCAGCATCATTACTTTCACATCCAAGAAAAAACAAAAAAACCCAGATATCGAGCTCTACCTTCTCAACTCGTCTCTTTTTTAAATATTACTTCTTCATCTTCTTTCATTACCTCATTTCACGTTACTAGTGAACCAAATATGGCTTATGCTAGAAGGAACACTTGCCAATACCGGTTACATGGAATTCATAGATGTCACATTTTAACGTGTCATGAATACAATTAAATGACAGTAACGAATATATCGTTACAAATCGCTGGAGATCAAATTCATTTGGAAAAACGTTATCAGAAAATTTATTCCACATGAATGCAGTTCTTCACATAGAAAAGTTTTCAAACAGTGAAGTTAGAGGTGTATTGCGTTGAACCTCAAAACGATGAGCAACCACAGTTCCATGTGCATTTATGATATGTACTGCTCTCGGTGGAATATTCAATATTTCAGACTATCAAGATTGCAAGTAATATTCGTGTCTCCAATCAGGCGGATGACTCTTTTCTGGATAGAATCCAGCAGCTTCAGAGTTTGGTTAGAACAATACTCTAAATAAGGTCTGGTCTGAGCTTTAAAAAGCATCAAAGTATCGTCTTCAATAAAAAAGTTCATCCAGAACGTTTATTTGGAAAATTACTGTTATAAATGAGTCCCTAGTGACATGACAACAATTATGTTCAAAATTTTGGATTCTTGAGGTATAAAAATCACGTAAAAAAGTTTTTTTAGAACATAAATTATATGAGTAAGTCCATGTGATTCAACATTTTCAAGGATATGAACATTAAATTACACTGAAATCACATTTCTCTATTCAGTTGGAACTCCAAACATTCCTTTTAGAACTGAAACAGATATCATTCACAGGAACGCTACACTGTGGCATTCATTTGAATATTACTGAAATCGAATCTGGGGCTCATGTTAAATAAACCGGAACCTAGTCGACATTTGGCCTGCGAAATTTTCTTCTTTTGATATATCGAGAAGAGAGATAGAGTATACAAAAAAACAAAATTGTTTGTTATACAGAAAAACATTGAGGTGTATTCAAATCCTTTCACTTGCTCCAACGGTTGCGATCTAAATGCCTATAATTATTGGGAAATTTAATGATATATGTATTGAAATGGTATATTCGCTATTCATCGAAAGTAAGCTGCAACTCTAGCCCTGAAAAAGAAATGTTGGAATCATCCAAATTTCACATTCAAGAAAATGATAATCTGGTTATGATTCGCATCGGCGCCGTTTTTCTGTAGTTTATTTTTGTGAATTCACTGCACAAATTTAGAGACAGGAGCCAACGTTTGCTCCCTCATATATTTTAAAGATCGTTACGGTGCATTCCGGGAAACAGTGACAAACGTTTTCAAGACTGAATAAGATTTTATTCTCGAAACGTCACGTTTCTTGTAAAGTTAGATTTTTTTGCTTTTCAACTATTGTTACCAAGAAGAAACCGTTTTTATCAGATCATCAAATTAGACGGTAAACTTATCAGTCTGTCCTTTTTTTACTTTTCTGAAAGCTTCTATTTTTTTTTTCATTTAAACAAAAAACCTACTTCTGCAAAAAGAACAAGAGGACAGAGAACCACGATGGCCTTCTGATTCAAAAAATAGTTTTGAAAAGTCGTCAAATTGAAAGATATGAAACAACTTTCAACTAATCAATCAATTCCTATTTTTCATCAAATGAAGGTCATTCCTACAGCAGCAAGTTTTTAAAAATTGGGGGACAAAATGCAACTAACGACCTGAAACAACTATTCCAAAAGCATGTTTTTTTCGGTTTCAAGGGAGGGAATATAGAGAGAAATTGCATGATGGCGCTCTAAGGGTCAAAATACTCCGGAAGTAAAATAGCTCTCCCATCGAATCTCCGGGAGGGGACTGATTTCTGACAGTCAGCAGGGTCTTCGTAACATCAGTCCACAGGAAAATAACACGGTAACTGTAGTTGCTTAGAGGTCCACTAGCAACTTCAAAATCTATTACTGCAACATCAGAGGAATCAACTCGAATATAAACTCAGGTCACCAACATCTGTAAACAAATAGTCCTCATATTCCGGCAATCACAGAAACCAAAGTAAGTGCTTCAACAAATCCCGTTAATTTTATACATCCCGGCTATGATTTCCACTTCCGATTCAGACGTAACGTTGGAATATTTTTTTATGGAAAGCGATCTCTCCTGTCAACGAAAGGAAATGCTGGTACCTTAAAAGTTTGATGTTATGTGGTTCAAAATAATATCACAGAAGAACACTGAATTCATATGCTGCGTTTATCGAACACCAAGCGATACACAATATAGGGCGCTATTCTCTTCACTTGCGAAAACATTGATTTTCTACAAATCAATTTTCCTATTGCCAAAATTTTCATATTCGTTGACTTCAATATCCACAATATCGAATGGTTCAAATTTTCAAATATCATCGAAGAACAAGGTTGGGAAGGTGAAGCATTTGCAATAAGCAGCAGTCTTACTCAGATTATAAATGAGCGAACCAGGATTCCTAACGGTGATGGAGAATATGCTAGTCTTCTGGATCTATAACTAACAACCAATCCATAAATTTACACAGTCACCATAAGGTCTCCATTGGTATCTTCTGATCACAAACTAATTTCAGTGTTGAGTAAATTATCGATAAATGTTGGGGAACAATCTAAACCGCGCAAAGTTTGGCGCTACAGATCACCCGAATAGGAGGATCTTAAAGACCATTTACGAAATATCCCCTGGCTAGATGTTTGTTTCAGCTCTAAAGACCCATCAACTTGTGCTTCTAAAGTCACGGAAAGTTTTCTATCATAGACAAAATGGTTTAGACTTTCGCGGCTGAGGTTTGTGTCACTGTTTTTCGAGTTTGGAAGCCGTGGATTTCTGGAATGTCTTCCTGGCATTGGCGCGAGGTTTAACCATCATGGTTCAATTGCAACAACAGCCATAGAAAAAAGCTAATCTACTAGCTGAACTATTTGCGTCCCACTCCACAGTCGATTTTCTGAGGAAAAATCCACAATGCCGGAAATTCCTTCTCAACAACGTCTAGTCAGGCGAATTTTTAAACAGCTCAATATCAACAAGGCGTCTGGTCCTAATGAAGAGCTCGTCATGGTACTCAAAAAGTGCGCAAATGAACACGCACCGGTATTTTGAAGACTTTTCAACTTGTCTCACAAGAAAGAAATTTTTTCTTCTTTTTGAAAGATTGCTCGCGTTCAGTCTATTCCCAAAAAGGACAAGGACAATCTTCCAAATAACTATAGACCAGTTTCTTTGCTATAAGTGATATCAAAAATCATGGAAGAAGCAATAAACCATCATAATCTTAAATATTTAAAAGGCTCTAACATCTTGAGCAATCATCCATATGGCTTTCGGAAACAAAGATCAACAGGTGACTTTCTATTGTATGTCACCCATATTTGGAATAACGTAACCGAAAAACACGGAGCTGTTGTACTTGATATTTCTAAAGCCTTTGTCCGTGTATGGCATGAGGGTTTGCTAGCTAAACTTCGTTGCTTTGGCTTGTGAGTCCATTTTTGTGGTACTTTTCAACTTCCTGAAAGAACGGTCCCTGCCAGTGGCCGTTATTGGATTTCTCACGAATACTTTCAACATCAACGCTGGTGTTTCCCAGGGATTCATGTTTTCTCCATTCCTCTTTTCACTGTATATCAACGATTCATTGGAAAAAACCAAGAATCCAATATATCCAATAATTTGGTTTGCTGACGACAGCACACTTCTCTCGTCATTCCATTTGAATTCCAGGACATCGGTTGCGGATGCCCATCTCCACCGGTAGCAGGAGGTTGAATATCTCAATGAAGATCTAGAAGTGATTTGGAATCAGGGTGAAATTAACCAAGATCAATTCAATGCCACACACACCCAGGCATCGGTTTCCTCCAAAAATATATTTTTTTCCGAATTGTATATAATAATGTCAGGTCAGACAGTTCCTCTTTCTGTTTTGATGAGTTTGTTGGGGGTTAAAATGAACACCAATATGTCTTAGCACAATCATGTCGTTGGAATTGCAAAGGCCGTTTCGAACCAGAAAACTATACACACCTCAGCAACTTTTGATGTTTCATAAAGCTCATATATCAGACCTACTTTGAGGTATTGTTCTCATGTATGGAATTTCGCTCCTGAGCATATCCTGAATTTCTGTGCTCCATACACCTGTTTAGAGACGCGAACATCACTTGCAACTTCGATAGTCTGGAGCATCGAAGAAAGGTTGGGGATCTGTCTCTGTTCTACAGATACTTTCACGGTAAGTGTTCAAGTGACTTGGCACATTTGATTCTACCAAGAGCGGTACATATCAGAACTACGCGACGGACTGTGGCTCCACCCGTAGTGCTTTGGTTGTGTCCCTAAAAAAAGGTGAATATGAACAGAAAATTTTCAGACAACTCCAACGGACCTGGACCCCTCCCAGTCGGCCTCCTTGATGTTTCGGGTTGGGATTTTATTTTCTGCTGGCATGTGGCGGGGCAGGAGGGTGTAGACTAAGAGTTGTTGTGCACTTCTGTACGACGTTTGATCAAAAAATATGTTACCATGATCTGACTTTATCATTTCTACGAGGAGTTCACAATAAATGTCTTATATGATTGTGAACTGTTTAGGAATTGATAAAAAATAAGACACGGTGGTGAAATAAACGTATAATTTATGTAGTGAGAATATTCAATTTAGACCAAAAACTAATGATAATATATTCTAAAGTTTTTTCAGAATGATGAGTTTTTTATTTTTTTTTAATTTGTTTTCAAATTTCTATTGGCAAATTTCAGATAATAATAAATTTTTACCCTGTGAAAAGAGAAAATAAATAATCCAAAGAAAAATTATCACAAGGGTGAGAAATGTTGATTTTTGAAAACACAGAAAACACCTATGCAATCAGTGGCACATAAATTGTTGAAATGATTAGGAAATTCTGTCTCTAGATGAATGATACATTGTGAAAATGAATCTGGAGGCATATATAAACTTCCAAACTGTTTGGCTACTGGCTACTGTATTACTATATGTCTTGAAATAACTGTAAACATTTGTTTCATTCAGTGTGGTAGCAGCCGCCGTGGCTACACCCTACCTTCTTTTTTTCCGTGTGGTGTATTGTCATCCTCGGTGGGAATAAATTTCGCAACGTTTCGACAAAGTCTCATTTGTCATCCTCTGGCGATTTTTGTTAAGTGTTCGGAAGTCGTCTGACCCTACTCAGAT
>WOGO01002156.1:0-16326 GCA_015342085.1 Leptinotarsa defecta | reverse complement strand
ATGTTTCCTTTGGACAATAAAGTATATATAAAAAAAAAAACGATGAGCAGTCACAGTCCGTCGCGTTATTCTGATATGTACAGCTCTTGGTGAAATCAAATGTGCCAAGTCATTTGAACACCTTATGTGATAGTATCTATAAAAGACAGACAAATCTCCAACTTTTTTTTGATGTTCCAGACTATCAAGGATGGGCCTTTGGTTTTGAGGTTATAACCATATACAGTATTGAGCAAATGTTGACCACCGAGACAATTTTTGAGCGATGTCAGGTTATTTTTTTTGGTAAAAATTCAGCAATTTTGGAACGAACTTCGCTACCACACACTTTACGCTCCAAACTTCCATAAAAATTGCATATCATGAGCCAATTGATATGCCGACATCCTTAGCAACTTCTCTAACTTCTCCATAACAATTTGTTTCACTTTTCAACCATTTTCATCGGTTGTTGATGTGCTGGAGCCTCCAGGGCAAGCATCGTCATTCACATCTTCTCGACCTTCTGTGAAAAGCTTGTTCACATTTTTTCGACTCGGAGTAAAATAACCGTATGCAACTCTCAACATTTCAAGTGTTCCGAGACTCAATTTCATTTTTCACAAAAAGTTTCATGCATATTCTGTGATCAATTTTTTTTATAGCAGAAAATCGCCAAATACGCAAAACACTTTCAACTTTCAAGCCTCTCATCAACAAACCTATATGTTTATATATCATGTTGCGCTTGTTTACGGCTTTGTTAAGTATCTAGTGGAAATCTCACGATGGAGTGGTTTCTCGAATAACTTTTATTTTGCAACCCTAGACCTGCTCAAAATCAAGCTGAGTCAACATCCGGCACCTACGTAGTTCTAGAAATGTGCTAGACTCCATGCACATGCATTGTGTACCTAGACACTCACTATGCACAAGTTTTTGTTACTTCAGGGAATAGCTACAGAGGTTGTGAATAAAAATAGAGCAAAAAATTTGCTTTTAGTGAGACTGGCCGCATCAAAAAAAGATATGAGCTTACTCCATGAGCTCAATTAGCGAATTGCGCGTCAAGAAGAGTATTGCTTTTTTAGGGATTTGGAAAAAGTGCTCCTTTTAGGCGCGAGAATTATATTGATGAAACTTGTCAGTTAAAATAAATGATTCAACTTCATACATGATGCAGAATCTTTGCATGAACTAATAATGAAACGTTTTGCAAATATCTGAAAATATTCAACAAGGGAAAGCACATGTGCTCAGTGACCTCAAAACACTGAAACTCAAATATGACATATGACATATGTCAAAGAATTTGAAATTTTTATGTCTGTCAACGAAAAAAATATTGAACACGATGGTGCAAGTGTGATGAGAGACATCTGCTTCTAAATAAAAGAACACTGCTACCAACTGCTATCGGGACACATTTATGAAATGTCACTAACTTTTGTGAAATAATCATTCCAGCATTCATCAAAGTTATGCAAAAATTATAATTCATCAACAGTTATGAATTTGAAAAAGAGATATACTCTCAGATATGTTCTAAGTCTGAAAATGTCGTGTTTTCATTAATATCCAGCAAATAGGCATACATTTTGCTGATGTAGTTGATATCAGACCTATTGAGGCAAAATTCTGACTGTGAAACGGAAGACATTTCCAAAAAAAATCTGTCACTTATTATGTTCAATTACAAAAATGTTAGTTAAATTTCTTCGAAAACATGGTTTCTGAGAGCATATCTGAGTAGTAGATTACATCCTGAGATATATTTCTGAGATATTCAAATAGAAAATTTCGCATATCGCACCAATCTACAAGAGCGGCGACAGACACAATGTAAAGAATTATAGGCCGACCAGTGAATTATGTGTATTTGGCAAACTTTTTCAAAAAATAATATATAATTACATTCTTGATACGGTCAAGGACATCATAATCAGTGAACAGCAGGATTTCTTTCCCCATAGGTCGATAGAAACTAATTTGATGGAATTCACTGATTTTTTGTTGAACTCGATGGATAAACAGGTTCAGGTTGATATTGTATACACTGACTTCAGTAAGGCCTTTGATAAGATTATCCACAAAACTTTATTAAAGTGACTTGCTGAAGTCGGTGTGAATGACTTTTTATTGAGTTGGATATGGTCCTATTTGAATAACAGGTTACGAATGGTAACCATAAATGGATTTATGCCACACTCCTTCACGGTATACTCCGGAGTTGCTCAACGCAGTCATTTGGGTCCCTTATTCTTCATTATATACTTCAACGAAATCTCTAGTTGCTTTAATAAGTGAAAATTTCCACTATATGCTGATGACTTGAAAATCTATCACACAGTAAAGGATTCATATAACAGCGGAGATATTCAGGAGGACTCAAAAAATTCTGTGATGATAATGATTTTTCTCAATCCACAAAAATGCATCCCAATCTCATTATCCAGGAACAAAGATATAATCAGAAATAATTATTACTTTTAAAAACACGAACTGAAATCAGTTTCAGAAGTTAAAGACTTGGAAATAATTATAGACTCGAAGTTGTCATTTAATTCACATATAGAAAAAAACCGCCCATAAATATAATAGTATTATGGGATTCTTCAAAAGGAACTGTAAAAATTTCAGAACGTCAAAACCTCTCCTCAATTTATATTATGCATATGTACATAGTAGGCTCTGCTTTGCATCGGTTGTTTGGAATCCTCAGTACCACATGAACATATATCGTATTGAGCGAGTCCAAAACAAATTTCTCTGCTACATTAGTCACAAATTAAATTTTCCAATTACGAATAGCGATTACAGTCCCATTATGCGCCAATACAATGTTATGCCTATGAAGGATAGAAGAACTGTTACGGATCTTATCATCATTTTCAATTTGATGAAAGGATTAGTCCACTGCCCAGAGTTTTATTCCAAAATCGAGTTCAATGTTCAGGGTAGAACTTTGAGGCGTTCATAATTCTTTAAGTTAACTTGCACAAGGACAAATGCTGCTAAAAATTCACCACTTTATAGAATGCTCAAAACCTTTAACGAAATTTGCAATGATATTCAATATTTTGAAATCTCTTTAGACTGTTTCAAATGCAGGATGGAAAAAATATTCATTGATGAGTTGTGATCATTTCTGTAGTCTCTGTCACTCTTATGATAATTATGTTATTCTTCGATTGTCCAACGTGATTTATAAAAAACCCTTTATTGGTAAATAAATAAATAAACTCAGAGGTAACGATCGATTTCCCTGTTTCAATTGATTAAAGTTTTCAGACAGTTGTTTTTCAAATGTCAATTATGACACGGTTGTTTACATGTCGTTTTTTTGTTACTCATAATTATGAGATGATTATTCCAAAACTTATTACATATTCCCGTATTCTCAATCATTATTTTATCAATAACAAAGCATGTTGAAGGTTCTCGTTTCAATTATATAGCAAGGAACTCTGTAATTGGAAAGGCTCGTAGGAAACCAAATGGATTTCAATTCGTTTTGCATATATAATTCTTTCAGAAATGAAACAGAAACAAAGGAAATGTAAACTTTGTTTTGATTCAAAACTTTGAATTTTCTATGGAATCGGGTTTAGACAATGAACGGGTGAAGCGATTTCATTTCTTGTAGAAACTTTGCATTTTGAACAAACCAGAGGAATGACGTTTTTTCAATTACATACTTTTGAATGAATATTGAATAAAAGCCTCAGAATTTTAAATGAACTGACAAACCGAAGATGAATTATCGAATTCGTTATCATCTTCAACTTCAGGTAATTTGTTGTTTCGTTGTACAATGAAGTACAACGAAATGGAATGAATTCATTGTTTCAATCATTTCATTTTTAGATTTTGAAGATGATGTGGTGAGATCAGGAGATCATGTTGTTTTTTCGATTGTTATAACGAATTTCATCACGGAATCTTATGTTTTCAAATGTTAATTTTGACATTGAATTTGAATAAATTTTTTTTAGTATACAAAACAGATCTTTGAAATAATACATCACAGCTTCCATTTTCCACTCGTACAAGTATTGTATAGTCGAAGTTAACGGTATTGTGCACACTTAAAGTTTTTGGCACTCTCAAAGGCCAAAAAACAATAAATAGAAATGAACCGGCTGCTAATTAGTCCATGTGGATTGACGAATTGGCGGTTCATATTGAATAATTTTTACTAACCGAGTTTTATGATTGGCTGAAGTGTCACAAAATTAAATTTGAAGTCATGTTACGGTGACGAATAGAAATTGGGAATGCGGCTACACTTGCGAAACGTAGAGAAATTGAATAAAAACAAATGACAATCAACAAATCCAGAAAATTTCTGACTCAATGGTTTTGAATAGATCGAAGATTGTATTGACTATGATGGTCTGAATATTTTCAATTGATATAGTAGATATTCAATAGGTAATGATAGTTATTGCTGGAGGAATAGAAATTTTGGTGAAGTCTCCAGGAACATGGAACATACAAGTACTGAACGCGTCTTCTCCAAAATAACAGGTTTCATATTTTATTCAATGGGATGAGCAGCTAACAAAAAATGTTGTAATCATATAAAGAATACCATCGACCAAATTTTGTTGTCGAAATATTCATTTATATATCTATTATTGAGTTGTATTTTGTTCTCCTGGATAACAGCTCAATAATACAATTAATGCGTGATATTAAAGAATGAAGTTATGGTATCACGAGCAAGACATATAATTATTTCTACATTTTCAAAAGAAGAGCCTCTGGATGTGGGTTTTTCTCCTCACATTCGTGGAATTTTAATAACAAATCACAAGCATGAGGAGAAGAAGGAGGACTCCTCTGACTGGAAATGGTAAAAGTACAAGTCAACGTACAACACAGTGAGGGGGCGTCGGTGGTTTTTACGGGGGTTGTGATAAAGTTCAATATTGCTAAATCTACGGGTGAAAATCATGGTACTGAGAGAGATCCGAAAAGAGTTAATTCATGACAGAACTTCAGAGACTTCAAAAAAATTCAATATACTGCCGTTGAATTACTTTCATACTGGGTACTGAAGCCAGTGGGATACAAAATGGCTGATGAAGAAAAACTAGAAGGAATTTTCATTGAATCAATGTACATTTCTCATTATAATCAGGAATCGCCACCAAGCAGGATAATAGAAGTTTTTGATGGCTTACCGAGCAGACAGACCATACCTCGCAATTATTTGTGATACCAATGTACACCACCTAACCAGCGGAAGTAATAATCCCAGAGGTTAGCATGTATTACAGTTCACTATGCCAAACGAAGGTAATCAACCTACCTCCGCTAACACTAGACATGGGGAAATGAAAGATATATTTATACATACTATATTGAGCATACTGGGTGACCGAATGAATTCTGGAATAAAAGACTGTGAAAAACTTGAAGGTGGCTGCAAACCAATAACTAGAGTATCTATCTTTTGGTGTAATAAATTAACCTACACTCAGTCAAAGATTAAATGGAAATGTTTCCACGTGAAATAAAGATTTGGTACGGATAAGACAACAATCTATAAAAACCTTTGAATGTGTAAGAAAATCTGGTATATGGAATCAATACAAAAGAACGCTAACTCAGAATTCAGCTAGTATTCTGAAAATTGTTCTGAATACCAGAGGTTCACAATATTCATAACCTGTCTTCCATCAGCTACAAAATCAAGTCCTGAGTTATTGGAGGTTCATTCCAAAGGATGGTTCCACCCAGTTGAACGATTTTGTTGGTATACTCTCTATTTTCAATTCTTTAATCCGGTCTTCATAGGACTCTTTCACAAATGCCTCCAGCTATTGATGGTCATCTGTTCATTACCTGAGATCTGGAAGCTGACGACTTTGAATTAGGTGTGTAGGAGGTGATATCTGCATGGAGTGATAGATAAATGAAACTGAAACTAAAAAACATAATAATATGATTCCGTCACGTACATACGAGTACATATCGATTGAGTTTGCTTACAAACTCTTTTATTATGTTATTCTTCGTTACTTCCTAGTTTACCTGTGACATTCGCATTTCACTTCAGTAAACAGCTGGTGAGTAGATAACAAAAATGTGTGAAGCTGATCAAAAATTCATTGGCATAAGACAAAAAATGTTTATGTAATTGCCAGAAAGTGAGAGCATAAAATAGTTCAGTTGTATATATTTTTTTTTCATTCATTTAGCTTCAACTACAAAGGCGTTCAACAAGTTCGTTCAACAAAAATCTTATAGATACTGAAAAATGTCTAATCTGAATATAATTTCCATGTCCAAAATGAACAATATGTATTTAATATGGAAAACAATTCAGAGAGAGAGCTTTTATGGCAGGTACGACGGCCATAAAAAATTCACCTACTTCCAGTCATGAAATTGACCTATGTAGATATTGATCCAATCTTCAGCCTGCAACCGATTCATGAAATGGATTTTCTCTGGAGTTTCAATAGTCTTCATGGTAATAGGCCATGGAAGTTTATTGCAAAACTCTTAAAAAAAGTTTCAGAAACAAACTCTGTAAAAATGTTTATAACATCAAGATGAAAGCTTTATGGTTTTACTTACAATAGCCAAACAGAAAAACCAATATCAATTGATATCTATACACACACGTGATTATTCTGAAACAATACCAACTCTTTTGGAACAGTTCTTCAATTCTATTCTTATACGAACCCTTGATAATGGTTTTCTTCAGTGTATACTCAGGTATGTTTTCGCAGTATGTCTATCTTATTATGGATTCTAACAATTTTCAAACTTTTCACGGTTTCCAACTTTGACCAAGAAAATTAAGTGTACGCATGTAGTCAATGACACGTAAAATTGAAGAGAAAGAACAGAGGAGCGAATAAAGGAAAACCAAAGCGTGAAGGCCTACAAAGTGGTCAAGAAAGAGCTGAAAAAGCCGGTGAATTGTTTGAAGAAAAATGAATGACAACAATTATGTAGCAATTTGAACAATGTTACATACGGTGACGGACACAGGATTGCCATTTGGACACTGAAGATTCAGTTTCCATACGAGCCACTAGACGACAGAAAGCTGAAAATAGCACGGTCTCTATTTCCATATGACAGAATAGAAAAGTCTTGCGAAATCGGGCCTTTCACAAGAATGAAATTGCAGGAAAGCCTCTATGTCAAGACTATGGAGGAGCATAAGATGGTACGATTCGTCTTCATTCTTGAGGATAGAGTCGAGGTTCGTATCGCCCAATATATTTACTGAATACAATACGCTATTTACTGGATACGAGCAAATTATACGCCATACTCAAAAGAACAAGACAATATCACAGTCTGGTGAAAGGTGTTGGCATCAAAAATGAAAGTTTCACTCTACAAGTTGTCAAGAGGGTTGTGCAAAGTCTCACAAGGATCGATTCTCAGCCTCATGCTGTTGAACATACTGTATGATGGCGAAATGAAGATAAAATTATCAGTATGTTTCGCAAATTATCTGGCAATACTGATTGGCGCATGAACTTCCAACAGTTGGAGCTTGAGCCAATAGTTCTCTTCGTATGTATGACCGAATGTGATCTAACTCTTGGCCCGGAAAAATGGAAACGATCATTTTGAAAGTCCTCAAAAAAAAGTGGGAAAAAATATTTCTTTCTGTCAGGATAATCGTCACGCCAAGGAGTAATATTCATTATCTGAAATAATCGACTAACGAAGAACCTACAGAAATCAAATGAGGACAGTGGTTGGAAAAGCAGAAGCCAGTGGACCTACGATAATAAGAATACTCCCTTGGTTGCGGGTGTCTTTCAATCCCCATATACTACGAGGTGTTCTGAGTCGGTATAGGACAATGCTGAAAGGTACCCAAAAAGATGCTATCGAGGATCACTTGTGTGTACAAGATGGCATCTACCCGAGGACTGCAAATAATCAGAGAGATGAGACGGTTGTATGAGAGGTTAAATGGCAGTGTGAACAGTACAAGAAGCGAACAGGAAGATACAACTTTGATGGAGATGTAGATGGAAATGGCCAGAGTTGCTCATTTCATCAGTGAGGTCATGGTTTGGACTCAGAATAGTGATGTTGACTACCATACTACGTCTATTCTGAGAGATCAGCGATATCATATGACTATCTTTTAAGGATGATAATTATACTCATTTTATCGTTGATGAATGTGGTGATTGGAGATCTATTTGGACTGAAACGATAACTATTATTATCAAAAGAATACGCCAGTCCCTTCGAGCATATCCAGTACATTATAAATCGCCACCATATAATTCGAATTATTGTCTAAGTTGTTATAACAAAATCAAAACCATTGTGTAAAAAAAAATTCAAACGGCCTCACAAGCCGATGCGACAAGCTTCATGGAGAAGGGTTGCAGTTGCATTAGTTTTGTTTCACATAGTGAATATCTTTCATATCTTTACAATGAAGGGAAATATTGAACCAACATGCAGAATCTCAATATACGAAAGAGAAAGCTCTCACCCCTTATTTCAATGACGTCCAATTCAAACGATCCCTCAGTTACAAAATCGTGAAAGTCATTTACGTTCTACCCTCATATGTTGAAATGTCAGTTACTTACTATGAAATATTTCAAAACAAAACTGTATTGTTATCGAATGTCTCAGTCATCTACTAGGTATTTTATTTGTGTATGAAAGTTATTTATTTGCATGATTTACACATATTTGTATAGAGTTAACTGTTGAAATTGATCGTTTCAGAAAATTCACACATTTTTGTATCAAGATGGAGAAATTGTTTTGAAAGATTGAGGTAATCAAATATATCAGAATCAAAATCGATAATTGGGAACATTTCGTGTGAATTTCATCAAAAGGTCATCGTTATTAGTTTCAAGTTCAATTTTAATATATAAATGAAAAAATGATACAAATTGTGAAATTATGAAACAACAACAAAAATTATTTGGTGCTCCGGGGCGACTTGATATATTCCAGTGGCGAATTTGCTTTTTCAGCTACAGGAAAACTCGGAAAAACCTGCAGCACCACATAATCTAAAAATCTTGATCTACCAATGTCCTCTCTCTCATAGAATGAAATGTGGGGTTTGTCAAGATATCGCCAAAATATTAAGTGACACGACTATCGCCAAACTTAAACCAGTCCGTTTCGTCTGTGACCAATCCGTAATAATGACCTGATTCAATGCTAGAACCACAGTGAGCAATCACTGCATGAAGATTACTATAGTGGTACGCTAGATTGATGTGTTTATCTGTTTCGAACCTTTGTAAGAGTTTGGTGCTTCCGTTAAAAGTTGAGTCATTTTTAAAGACCATCAGTGTTATTAATAGATTGACTGGTGCTTCAGCTATACTTGTTGTCTTATAATAGTCAGTTAGTTTGGCACATATTTGGCAAAACAGTTATTAATCATCCGTTAAAAGGTCTATTTTCAGATGATTCAACAATAAGCTTTGCTCGGATTGGTTATCAGTCATAATAGGAAACGCTAGTTGAAGTTACAGAAAGTCACATACTTTTTTATTGTCTTTCGAACATCTACTACAGAGTAAACTAGTGAAGACTTTTCCAGAAAAAGATCTACATACAGAAGACGAGATAGATTTTATGGAATCATTCAATCCAGAGCGGTCAGGAGTATTGATTATGCTATTTTGCTGCTCCCGAAGAGTATTCAACGAGAACCCCAAGAATTCGGAACAATCCTCTTATTGTCCTAAGGAGTATCCAGTGTACTTCAAAGACTCTAGTCAAATCATTCAAGTTGATGTGAAACTATGAGAGAAAAACCTGTAGACTTATAATATTCTGCTACCCTGCGAAGCTAAATCGGATCGCTATTAGTATATTGACTCTTCATTTAGAATTATCCAATTAGGAATTGAGATCTATAAGAGAAAGGAAACTGCAATTTCGTGATGTAAATACTTTTTTGGTGACAGATGTCACATATTTATTGGAAAAACTATGTAAGTTTATTCGATGAACTCAAAATCCAGCGTTCTTGCATATTTGAAAAATTCTCACAGCTTTTCTAAATGAGTAGTCGATTATGCCAGGATCACGAACTCATCATGAAAATCCGAACTCAGACTAATAGCAAGAAAATCGATAGAAAATTATATGCGGAATGAAGCAACACCAGGTGTTTTCCCATAATTTTGATTGATGGTTCAGAAATTGACAATATGCAGTGTCCTATGTTTCACAGAACTGTATTTAAATTAGTGTGTTTCTGAAATAAAATTTATTTCATGAGGGAATCATTTCAATGAATGATATTAATTTCTCATAAAATATAGTATTCTGATATAATTTCATGACATGTTAATATTCCGGCTTTGTTATGATTTTGATGGGTTTTTGGATGACTGATATTTGACACTGAAATAAATACTCCTACAGTGTGTAAACTTGGTCACAACTAAGTTGTTTTTGGAGTGAAACATTTGGAATGAAGTTATAGTTTACTGAAGCCGATATTTCCAATGGAAAACGATAGATAATCTATTTCAGTTCAGGCAGAAATTAACCTAAGTCAAGAATTTTGAAAGAAACCCTGTTCATAAAGTTGTTTTCATACTGATTACCGTAGAGTAAGAGGTAAGGAACAGACAGAGATATATATACTTTCAGTAATATCATACTTGAAATCGGAATGACTTACAACATTAAAGATATTTACAGAATTCATATTTTGAAATCACTAATTTTAAATAATCGTATGGTCAACAATATTTTTTTTGTATTATAGTTCTTCCTGGCAAAAACGTCAACAAAATCATAAAAAGCAAATCGTCAAAATCATCATAAAATGCGCACATATATATAAAAAGCATACGGGCACAAAATTATGGAAGAATTATTACAGGAATAAAAGACACGTCCAAGACGATCTTCATAACGTGGAGATCGCCTTGGACGTGTCTGACTGCACTGTAAAGCATAAATCTGAGGAGGCTAGTGCTGGAGACTACCGGAATCCCGGATCTTAAAAACAAAGGAATCTATTTGAAGCAGTTCTGAACAACAGCCTTTAATTTCCTTAATCGTTCCTGGAAATAGTATTTCAATTACGAGTGCACTGAACCCTAGGGTAAGACCTTGTAATTGGTTATACTTTCTATTGAAGCCATCATTGGAGAGAGTAGAAGCAGAACCTTGACACTCTTTATCCAGTGACAAATTATTTTCAATCCAAATTATTTTCAATCCATTCATTTCGAAGTTGGGAATTAAAAATCCTATTAAAACTCTCTAGCAAACCATATTCTTTGTTTTATTGGTATGTTAGAAATGTATCCTATCCCAGTGTAACTAAGATGGTCTACAGTGACAGGTGTTGAAAAGGGATACAGTATTTCTAGAAACTTCTGTAGATGGCTTCCGAATAAGACCTGCACCCTTGCCTTCACAAATTAAGAGCTAGTCATTCCAGCTGGGTACATGTGCTGCTTTCTTGCTCTCGATCAAGAAACGGGAGGGGAAACGGCGCAAGAATATCATGAAGAAACTTGGCATCATGAGGAACAACGAAGTTTGCACAGTTTTCAAATGAAAATTCAAGAAGTTACTGAAATTTATCCAACCAAAACGAGATGAGATCCAACAATAAGTCGCTTTTTATGGCACCGTGACAAAATTTAGCAATTTCCATAATATTTCTTTGGACAGTAACGTTTGATTACTCCTTTGGTGGAAATATTCATGTATTATTATGGAAAAATATATTGTTGATGAATTTTTCGATTTGCATCACCTGCTCAGGTCATCCCAGATCTCCTTGCGGACACCAGTGAGGAAACCTGGGAAGTAGACAGATATTGACCTCGGCGTCAAGTCACAAAATCCTTTAAGCGTTTCACTACCTAAGGGGTGGGCAGATTGTGACCACAGTATTGTAATCAAACAATTGATCTTTTTCGTGATCTTAAAATTATTTCTGCAGTGGGTACTGGAAATGACAACAGAAATACAGATTTACATTGATTCAAAAACTTTAGTTTAAAAAATATGTTTATTTGAAGGTGGTTGACAATGTTTCATGGTTTGATGTGAGACATATTTATAATGTTTATGATGTTCTCCAAACACTTCAGTCATGAAAAAATAGATGTGTCCCAAAGCAAACGTGAATAAAAAGAATAAGAATATATTTCGAAATATTCATTTTCTTAATTACATTTACATTATTTCAAATAATTTTTCTGATGGGTTTACATCAATTTCGGTCTATTTGCAAAGGTATTACATAAACATCACGTGGTCGATGTTTAACAAAATGTTCACTTGTATATCACGAAGCAAAACTAAATAAAATTCCCCGCCTATTCAGCAGTAGTCTACATCAAAACAACACAACTCGCAGGCATCACCATGGCAACTATTGCTGGGGGTTGACCGTGGCGCCTCTGGATTTCTCCACGAGGCCACTACTTGAAATCCTCGGTGGCTCAAAGGTAATGGTTCGAAGTTATTACAAAGAAAAGCTTTCATTTATTGCCGGATCAAAGTAGAAATTGAACATATTTATTATTGGTAGACAGATTGTTTTTCTATTGTTTCATAAATGAATATTTACCGTCGAATAATTCAGAAAGAAAAGCAAAGGGTGGAAACTGCCTCAGTTTCGGTCATTGGAATTGAAAATAAGGAGGGGAACTAATTGCTCATCACTTACCTCAAATATTTTCATGTTGTTATCTGTAGTACATTGGAGGATATACAAGGTGGATTATTGAAAATCAAATAAAACCTTTCGAATTTACTTTTGAGGAAGAAACATTTTACTTTGACACTCAAACCCTCGCGGCAAAATGCCCCCTAGAGTTTTGAATAGAATTAGGAAACAAGTGGTATCTCTTCAAAAGGTTATTGATTTTCCTTTTCCAAGCTACCTACTTTTTGGAGTTTAATGAAGTAGATAACGAGGAATAATGCTATACGTTAATGGCAAGTTGACATTAAGGAAGTTACTTTCAATGAACTATTAACCGCACATATTTTACGCCAGTTTTGCTGAAAAAAGGTCATTCATTCTAAACACAGGTATACTTACTCGAACAAGTTTTCAAAAATGTTATACTTCTGTTATCAGTTCAAATCTGCTTTGATACTGAAGGTAGTAGTGTTACAAACTCATTTATTGCATATACAAATCAAACTATCGAATCAAGGATAAAAAATATGTGCCTTAGGCTTGGTAATCTAGTGAGAAAATCTGCAGTCATCTCGATTCTTCAGAAACAGCTATTATAAGAAGTTGAGGAGTTTAAAAATAATAATAAACTCCACCAGGAAGAATATCTGGAGTCTAGTTTGAGGATATTGGGGATACGCAAAAAGAAATCATGCTTGCACAAGTGCAAATGTTAAATGGATCTTATGAAATACACTCTTCAGTGTAGGCTGATATTTATAATCAAGAACTCTTCATTACGGACTATGATCATTTTTTATTCATTGAAAATATCAATTATATTATGAATGGAAAATTTGTGTTGGATGACTTCAATATTCCAAATTACAACCGTAACGTCAGTTGTGTTTCAAAATTTTCGGAGTTTTCTAAGGGTGAACAGTTCGTAACAGTTCGGTGGAAATTAATGAAATTTAATTTGGATTTATGAGCAGCAGGAGGATCTAGAGGTGATTTTGAATTGGGGTGAAAATAACCAGGTTCAATTCAAGGTTACAAAAACTCAAGCATAGGTTTTCAACAAAAAGATAAATGTCTCCAAGCCGGATATAATAATGTCAGGTCAGACAATTCAGCTTTCTGCTTCGATGTGCCAAGACCAATAGGTCTTGGCACAATCAATCCATCTATCCACCTGATTGGAGACAAGAAACATCACTTGCACTTAGTGACTAATGTTTCTGAATTTGATCAACCCATCATGATGCCCATCAACCCGCTTCATTCATAGGGATTATGTATAGTGAATATCAATGGACGATACAACTATAGAAAAGCCAATCGGCCAAATGTACTTTATTTTTAAACGGCAATGTTCACAGACAAAATTTCCGTTATTGCAGCGACACCATCAACCCTCAAGTTTTCCGGGAAACAGATAGCCAATATCCAGAAAAAATTACCGTTTGGGCCGGAATATTGGAAAACCATATTGGATGACCTCTACTTATTGATCAAAATTCAACAAGGGAACTGTATTTGAAAATGCTGGAGACTACTGTTGACCCTCTCATCACTGAAATTGTCGAAGCGAATCCTAGTGAATTTGATATGAATATTGTATTCCAACAAGATGGATCACCACCACATTACTCCAGACAAGTAAAAAACTATTTGTGTACTACTTTTGCCAGTCGTTGGATTGGCCATCGAGATCCTACAGAATGGCCAGCCCGCTCGCCAGATTTGACACCTTTGGACTTTTTTTTATGGGGCTATTCGAAGCAGAAGGTGTATGAAACTGAACCTGCTTCAATATTGGATATACGACAGAGAATAATAAATATTTGTAGAGATATTGAGGTTACCGTGTTCGAAAATGTTCGGCGTGAAATATCGGATAGGCTCTTCATATGTCAAGAAGTTCAAGGCAACCACTTTAACTATCTTCTGAACTGACCTCAAGTTTATTACCTCATATTATGTAGTTACATGTCAATGCATTCAGGCAATTATTCAAAGTTCCACCATTTTGTAGTAGTTGAAGATATTGACATTATATTCCAGGGTTATGATGCATATGTCAGGAGCTTCTGAAATATATGTCACAAGACCCCCTTTCTATTTAATTTTTTTTCGAGATGGCGCCCAGTAGCTATGTTGAAAGTTTTATCTGTCAATCTTACTTCAGAATAAAGTATTCATGCAGAATAAAGTATTCCATTATCCCAAATTACAAGTTGTTGAGTTGATCCGTTCAAAAATAAAATGGGGGGGGGCACTAAAGAAAAGCACTGTATCTGTGGTCATTTCCCGATTCCCAAGGTCAAGCCGATGTTATTCATATAGATTTTCAGAAAGCCCTTCATCACGTAGATCATTACATCACATTAAGGAATTAAAAGATTTTATGGGTTTTCCATTGATTTTTTTTAAGAACAGAACTAACAGAAAAGTTTTTTAGTTGTTCTGTTAGTTAAAATGAGAAGTTTTTAAGTTTCAAAGTAGTTTGTATTTATTATAATAAAGGGATGGATCGCAGAACTTCACGAAACAGATTTAATGTTTTTCCGTTAATCACCTGTCGCCCCCATAAGAACAACAACTCTCAGAAGTTGAGGAACTTGTGCGAACTAAGGACTAATGAGGTCTTACCTTTTAACGTGTGATTCCTAACACGGTTCTTAATTTATTTAAGATTTCCGTTCAATTTGATGAATATTCATATAAAATGAGTATGAGTTTAATGAAACAACAGACAAAACGCAACAATTACAGTTTTTAGCAAGCTCTGCCGCTACATCAAGTGCAAACAGTATTAAATTACTTGGGCTAGTTGTGGATATTACTCCCACTTGGACCTGTCATATTGACCAATTGAGTAAAAAATCATCTAGAATTCTTTTTTTATTGCGACAGTTAAGAAATATAACCTAGTTTCGATATACTGAAATAAGATATTTCTCCCTCTTCCATTCTCACATTAGCTATGCAGAATGCAGAATAAAGCTCTCAGAATACTCACTAATTCTGGTTGTAGGGTTAATTGTCTACCACTGTTTTTGAAATTGAGAATAATGTCGTTACCCACATTATTTTTGTACAACGTTCTTATTGAAATTCATAAAAAATCAACTTCATTAATCAAGCAATCAGACCTTCATGACTATGATACCAGTGATACCAGACATTGTGACACATTTCGGACAAACCGTTATTGTTTGAGTAAATCACAAAAGAACACACTGAATTTCAACCTCTACAACTATCTTTCCGATAGTTTCAAAATTCTTAGTATGTCCAAATTCAAAAAAACAATAAAAATTTTCTTTTGACTATTCACTGCTATTCTGTCGAAGAATACGTGAATCATTTTGAATGTTCATACTGTCAACATACACAATCAATTTTGTTTTTATATTTTTGTATTTGTGTTCGTTTATTTTTATATTTTGATTGTTAACAAGTTACTTTCATGCTATTTTTGGACTTGCTACAAACATTTTATTATGTAACGTGGTTAAATAAATTTTATCTCATCTCGTCTCGTTTCGTCTCGTCTCGTATCGTCTCGTCTCGTCTCGTCTCGCCTCGTCTCGTTTCGCCTCGTCTCGTCTCGTCTCGTCTCGTCTCGTCTCGTCTCGTCCCGTCCCGTCCCCTCTCATCTCATCTCATCTCATCTCATCTCATCTCATCTCATCTCA
>WOGO01002155.1:0-16378 GCA_015342085.1 Leptinotarsa defecta | reverse complement strand
AGTATATCATGATTGACACAGTCGAAGGCTTTCGAAAAATCGCAAAAAACTGCCGAAATTGCTTCCCCCTCATTCATATTCAAGTAAATTTTTTCCAAAAATGAGAAGATTGCATCATTAGTGTTTTTAGAGCTTTGGAAGCCAAATTGACATTCATTCAATATTTTTCCATTTGATAAAAATTTCAACAACCTTTTCTTCACTAGCTTTTCGATTAATTTCGAAATAGTTGATAATAACGAGATGAGTCTGAAGTTCGAGGGGTTGGTGACCTCTCCAACTTTCTAGTGAGGTAGAACAACTGATGTCTTCAACCCTGAGAGAAATACTCCTGTCACAAAAGATTTGTTAATCACCTCAGTTAGTACAAATAAGGCTTCTATCGGTAGGTTCTCAAGGAGTCTTCTAGTTATACCATCTAACCCACCGGACTTATCATTTTTTATTTCCTTGAAAGTTTGTTTTATCTCGTGAACATTTGTAGGTGTTAAGTTGAAATTATCATGACATTGAATTTGATCAAGATAACTTAAAGGGTTGAGTTGAGGTACTATAGTGTCTATTATTTGTTCGGCAATAGAGCAGTAAAAATTATTCAATGAATTCGGATCAATGTTGATCACTGCTGATGAAGATAGCCTTCCTTTACCCCGCAGATCATTAATAATTGCCCATTTCTCTCTAGGTTTATTTTATGATGATTCAATTTTTTCAAGTAGTAATTATTTTTTGATTTTTCGATCAAGCTTCGGTAGATTATCCTATATTTTCCAGTTTTCGTAATGGAAAGCATTCGTTGAAATTATTTGCTAAGGTTTCTTGAAAAATGGTAATAGAATCTGAAGCAGTTGTTATATGATTCAAATCAGTTTGTTCACATTTTAGTCTGAATTTGTGATAATTATTTTCGCTAAAGATTCTACCTTCTCTAAATTTCATTTTGTTTTTCTCTCTATCTAGTGAGAATTCGAAATGAATTGCTTCATGATCAGTTGAGCCTGCAGGAATAACTGATGTGGATTTGTGTTCAGTTCAACACTTTTACATGAATATACAAACTAAAACTTCAACCTAGCAAGATGTAGGACATGAGCATAGTTATATGTACACATTAATACATTATGAATAACATTTCTTAACCTAGTAACATTAACAGTTTATTTTTGAGGAGGGTGAGTATAACCACTATATAGTATAAAAAAAAGTCGCTTCCCATTGTCTGTCCTTATGTATATGCTTAGATCTTATAACTACGCAACGGATTTTGATGCGGGTTTTTTAATAGATAGAGTGATTTTTTAAATGACGCAACTAATTTTCCTTCATTTTCAGTAGTTAAATATTAGCATATGTCCCAAAAAAAAATTGAAGCTTCATAACTTCTATTTATAATATGCGAGCGCTTTCGATAGCTGGCTGTGCTATCATCTTCTTGGCTCTACTCAAACTGAACGTTTTATCTTTTTGTTTGTTCTTTTATGCGGCTAGAACGCCTCAGTGCAGGTACTGCAGGTAAACTTGCCTATACTTGGGTTACATCATGTTAGGTCTTGTTGTGTTTTGATTTGTATTTGTTCCTCGATAAGTGAATTATGACTTTTAAGTTTATGGATGTTTACGTTTTCTCAGATGTCCATACGGTTTCCTTTATCGACTTGTTTTATGAGTTTTGACCTCACCAAACTGAAATACAAAGATGTCAGCGTTACTATATTGTAGACATTCTTACAGTTTCTAAAATAAAACCGCAAGTGCGGTAATCTGAGTTAATAATGTGATTAATGTGGTAATTGGACTCTGCTGACCTACATACAGTAAACATGTATTTTTTGGACGAATTTCGGCTTCGGGAAGTGACTTGGTGGCTCATTGGTGTTCAACCAATGTCCTGAACGTCTCCTGTTGTCATAGAGGATCATTTTCTAATCTTCTAATCACACGGGACGATCCGATCCAAAAAAGTATTGTTTTCTTTGCTCAAAAGCAAAAAAGACCAGACTTCGAAAAATGACAATTTCTGCCACATGGGAGTAAACGACCAGTTCTTCCGATATCCCAGTCTTCACCAGGTTAAAATCTCCGGTACGAAATTTCGCAAACTAACGAATTATGAGGCTACATTTTTTGTTGTTACTTTTCGTCTCGACCAGAGCAAAAATTAATGGCGAAGTCAAATTTAAAAGTGGGCTTTTAATAAATGAAATTCTTATATGATGCTGTCACCCTGTATATCGTACCACCATCTGTCGAATAATAATGATAACATCGGAGTTACAAAGGTAGATTATCCTTAGCATTGTATTCATCTGGCATTCCGAAATTCAGTTTGGTACTTCACTTATAGATGGCAGAACATGTGACTTTCGTGTATCGAAAAAGATGCAATCTGATCTATAATTGGATTATGTATTTAATTTTAGACATATTTGAAAAGCACCTCTCATTATTCTATATTCAATTAAATATTGATTCAATTTGAAATTTAATTTGCTTTAATTTTTTCATCCCACTAAATGAAACATTTGCACTCAGTGACAAAACTATATATATACTAGGCTTGTTTCCGTTTTTATCGATTATAAAATTTGAGGAAATATATCATTCATCAAATTAAAACAGTTCCAAACTCTGAGTGCTTTTAATTACTACAAATCACGAATTGCTTTGTGAAGAAGACTCTCTATTTCACTTGCACATGCAGTTGCCATAAAGGAAACACACGAAAGTATGTCACTTATTTTAAATGTAATCAGTTATAATACGTATAAATAGCAAATATGTGGTGACCAAAAAGTCATAAGACTGTTACTAGGTCTTCAGGGCGGATTTACGAAGTTTTGCTGTTTTCTTTGCCTTTGGAACAGTAGAGCCTATAATATAATGTGTTAAAACAGTTGTCACTGTTAGGCAACTTGTCCAAAATTCAATTCAAGTCTAAGACAGTTAAGTTTATGGGACAAATATATTCAAAGAATGGAGTTGAGCCAAATAAAACCCATGCTAAAGTAATTCTGGATTTACCCAGTCCAAGCAATAAAAGTGATTTACTAAGAATTCTTGGCATGGCTAAATACTTGAGTAGATTTGTCCCAAATATGTCTAAAGTAACAGCTCCCTTAAGAAATCTAACTAAGCAAGATGTTCAGTGGGAGTGGAATAATTGCCATCAGCAATCTCTCGCTGAACTTAAACATTTACTTGTGTCTGCCCCCATTCTGAGCTTTTTTAACTCTGAAAAAGGTATAGAAATTGAAACAGATGCCTCGAAAGATGGCTTAGGTGCTTGCCTCATACAGGATGGACATCCTGTTGCGTTTGCCTCGCGGAGCCTTAGTAAAACTGAACAAAAGTATGCGCAGATCGAAAAAGAAATGCTGGCAATAGTGTTCGGTTAAAATAGTTAAAATAGTGAAGGTTAAAGTTAACACAGATCATAAACCGCTTGAGAGTATATTTAAAAAAGACCTGGCATGTATTTCACCACGCTTGCAAAGAATGAGGCTGAGATTAGTTAATTATGATTTGTTAGTGACCTACAAGCCAGGAAAATATCTGTTTATTGCTGACACATTATCCAGGGCATTTTTGTGTGAAGCAGGTCTAAAGTCAAACCGAGAATTTAATTTTGCCGTACATTCGGTAATAAAAAACATTCCCATGGCTGACGAGCGAAAAAGTCAATTTAGAAAAGAGGTGGAAAACGATTTACAGTTGAAAATTGTGTCTGACTTCTGTTCTAGTGGATGGCCTGAGAATAAACATGATGTACCTGACTTCGCCAGACAGTATTTCAAAATAAAAGATAGTTTAAGTTTTGTTGATGGACTATTACTTTTGTCTGACAAAATTGTAGTACCCCATAACCTTCGGTTTGATATGCTAAAACGGTTACATGAAGGCCATGTTGGCATAGAAAAAGCGAAATCCAGAGCCCGTCAAATATTTTATTGGCCAGGCATGAATGATGACATAGAGCACCATACAAAAAAGTGTAAGGTGTGTGAAGCCAACTCAAACAAACAACAAAAAGAAACTTTGATGCAGTACCCAATGCCTGAACGCCCTTGGGAAAGGCTCGGGATCGACATTTTTACATATGCTGGTAGGAGTTATTTAGTAGTTTTTGATTCATTTTCAAACTGGTTGGAACTACGTGACATTAAAGATAAGTCAATCAAATCAGTAATTAAATCTCTAAAAAATATATACTCCGTTTTTGGTTCGCCCGATTTTGTGAGTTGTGATAATATACCGTTTAACAGTTTTGAATTCAGAGAGTTTGCGAAGGAATGGAATTTCAAAATACTTACCAGAAGCCCATACTACCCACGTTCCAATGGCCTTGCCGAAAAAGGGGTAGGGATAGGAAAGAATATTGTTAAAAAATCATTAGAGTCTGGTGGTGACATTGAGGTTGCATTATTACAGTATCGCAACTCGCCCCTTAAATTCGTAGGTTATTCCCCATCTCAACTTCTGATGAGTAAAATTTGTAAAACCAAAATACCTATTTGCGCAGAGTTATTAAAGCCTAGACTGTGTGAAAACATAAAGGAAAAGTTTTTAATTAAACGTCAAACATATACAGACCAGTACAATAAAAATTCTAGAGATTTAAGACCTTTATATAGAGGTAGTGATGTAACAGTTTATAATCATGTCCAGAAAAAGTGGGAACCTAGTCAGATTGTTGAGATTAGCGACTCTCCGAGATCATACATTGTTACTGATCAATTTGGAAATTGTGTAAGACGAAATCGAGTTGATTTGAGAAAATCATTAAATACATTCGTACCGACAAAGGAACCCACTTCATCAAGACATGTAGAAGGTCCTTTGTCCAGTAATACAGATTGTAATACAAACGACCAGTCCTACATTTCTGAAAAACTGAGTTTGTAGATATTACGCCTAGCTTTGATGGTTCAATTCAGAATAAAATAAATCCTAAACCTGTATTGGAAACACACAAGACATCTAGGTCTGGTCGTCGAATCAAGTCGCCTTGTCGGCTCAATTTATAATGAAGGAGGATGTAATATAATGTGTTGAAACAGTTGTCACTGTTAATCAACTTGTAATACATATGAGATACTACAAGTTGGCAACACGGGACAATCGTGGTTAACGCAGGTTATGTTGACATGGCATGACTACATACAAACGTGCTCATGGTCACGATATCATATGAATGTTTATACAATAAACTACTAACTTTGCACGCTGGTTGTGTTATTTATAATCCTTGGGCCAGATTATTCACATTCCATCTTTTGAACATTTTTTTATCTATTAAGTATGAATTTTAATAATAATAAAAATACCATAAACATTGACTAACGCTTTTAAAACTTCATGAAATCCTTAATCATTTATTTTATAAAAAATAGAAATCACATATCTGTGCATAAAATTTCACTATTCGATTTTTGAACCGAAAACGAATATTCCCAAGATTATCGTTAGAATTTTCAAATTCTTATTTTACGTAAAGTTTCCGTTTAATGTTGATGGCACCACAATTTTCAATTACTATTCAATATGGTCAATATTATATTGTTAATGCCATCTTGTAATTTTTTACCAAAATCATGACCAAAATGGTAAGCCAAAAGTAGCAAGAGATTTAACATGGAAAAATTGACGGCACCAATTTTTGTATGTTTTTTAATGTTTAAAGAAGTGCTATCCAATCCACAATAATATTTCAAAAATTAACTCTTATGAATTTGCAGGCAATTTTCAAAATTTTCAGAATTTTTAAATTTTCTCATTTTTATTCTGTATTCTAATTAGGTACCGTGAATTATTGAAGGCATAATTATAAAACTATAATAATTAGTTTGAACTTAAAAAAAACACAAGGGGTAAAAATCGGGTTTTGATTCGCGATTTATGACCCTATGTACCCCCCTTTTCTGACGGCAGAGATGTATTATAGTTTTTTAAGGAAAGGCAAAAAATGGAGTAAATTTAAGATTTTTTGACAGTAACCAAGTAATATTCAATGCTAAGAAAATCCCGGCATAACAATGACAGGGTGCCCAATCGATCGATTAGTCGATTAATTTGTTGGATCAATAGGTATTGGCACAATCACTTCAGCACAATCACTTCAAGAAATAAATTTTTAAAATGCATGCATGCGAAAACCTCCAGTAGTCAGGAACTGTGTCCTTATGATGAAATATATTTGAATAAATCAAAGACAAATTTACAGAAAAGTTTCACATACTTGTTCTGTTTCATACTGTAGGCATATTTCATGACTCGCTAGTAGGTACTTATAAGATGGCATGAGAGAGCACGAATATTATTATCAGTCATGTCAGTCGTTATTGTCATACTTGGGTAATGATACGAATTACTGCTCAGTATTTTAAAACAGACCTAACGGAATCATTACAATGCTCATCAAAATCCAAATCCCCAGAAGTAAATTCTTCAGAGCTTCTTTCTAAGGAAACAGAATTTCTTCACAATGAAAAATGTCGAGGGTAATATGGGTACATGTTACTGTAAAGTCTAAAAGATTCAATTAAAGATCATTCCCACACTACATCCAGTGTAATTGCAGAAGAAAATCATTTTACAAAGAGAATTCAACAAGATCTTGCAAAACGACGTTATTATGTCAAAGACGAACGACTTCACACTTCAACATGTGATACCATCTGAGAAGCACAACGCCAACGATAAATAAATATCTTCCGGAGAGGTGAATATGATATGCTCTAATTTAGGTGAAAACACCATACCCTTGCCTCTCATGTAAATCTACGATTTTGTAGGTACATGTGGCAGATACTCGACGAAAAACAACTAACCCAGCTAATGCCGCGCTGTAAGCTGAAGTAAGACCATCGGGCACTTGTGCAACGTCTTCCAGTTGGAAGATTCGTCGTAAGTAACTTCCTATATATAAAAAAAAGAAATTAATTTCATTTGGTCGTGACTACCACCGATAGACCGGATTCGAAGTACTAGCTACTCGTCAGTACCGGGAGGGTCATTTCAGACGGAGTGAAACGTCTGAGTATCATTATGATCTAGTCATAATGATCGCCTGGGGACGCTAACTTGGTTACCGAAACGCGCGTCGAGAGACCGTAATTTTTGTTCTGGTATTGGGAAAGTGTTTTCAATAGATACAATTTTTAGAGTTAAAAATCACGTATCTGGAACATACTACACTCGACAGAGGAATAGAGAACATATCGGCGGTAGTCAGTGCAAAGGTAACAACAAATATTCCGAGTTGGTAAACTGCTATGGTAGATTTCTCAAAGATTTTGCAACGAAACTATGTCCACTGTTGTTTTTATTTTTATCGTTGTTTTACAATAAAATTCTGGGATTCATTAATTAATCTAATAGTATGTCTATTGTATAATCTACTACAAGAAAAAATACGTTTCACTGGATATGGCAATGTCAAGATACTTTCCATTTATGAAACGATAGACTATTCGAAATGAAATTCCTTATGATCCCAACTTACCATTGGTACTAGCAACGGTTGAAAGTAGCTATGTGGTTCTCTCTTATATCATGCCGGATGGCCGTCATACACCTGTGTGATTACTTAGAGAGAAATTACAGCTAAATTATAGCGACTACACTTAAACTCCTACATGTAGCTCATTTAGGCATTGTCAATATGCAAGCACTGGCTAGATCTTGCATTTGGTATCCTAAAATTGAGTTTGACATCGAATAATTAGTGAAAGCCAAAGTACCATCTAATTGTTGGGAATATCCTAGATCCTCTTTGCAACGAATGCATGTGGATTTTGCTGGGTCATTAATGAGACATATTTTTTATTAGAAGTTGGTGTATTTTCTAAGTGAACAGAAAGCATTTTCATTACTTATGTCTGCCTCCAAAACAATTTCTATCATGCGTAATATGTGCTCGTTATGGTCTACCAGTAACACTAGTGATAATGGCCCAACTTCCAAGTCACAGAAATTAAGGAATTTTTTTTAATCTGCCTTGAGAAATTTGACAGGCATAGGAGATGATTTCGACATAAGCAAACTTTTTGATACAGTACCGAAGTTAATGGAGTTTAACCGGCCATACTATTTTCATACTAATATAAATGTGAAAGTTTGTGAGGATGTATGTATGTTTATGGCTCTTACCCGCCTAAACGACTGAACGGATTTAGATAAAACTTTACATAAATACAACTTATAGATTAGAATAACATATAGACTACAATTACCAAGGGTTTTTTTGTAATTTTAATCATAATATAACGATAAGTATCAAGTAAGTCGGAAAAATGATTGCTTCCTGAGAGCTAGCTATCTTGGCGTGCTCTGCCTACGCCGTTGGAGTTACATGAAGATAATGTACCGTAAGGTTATTTATCTTAAATAGTTTTAAATAAAAGTCCGCGATAGCATATATCTACCTCTTTTGTGGTAGCCAATGTATGCAAAATACTGACCCATAAATACAATTAAATTGAATACTTTTTTTACAATGCACATTTTAAAATATGTCATTTTCATAAAAATTGATACAATTGTCGTTTAACGTGTTTGATATAGATAAACATTGTCTTTTACAATAAGTAATTTGGACGAATCGTTCAAAAGTTATCACGATAAAATTAACTTGACGCAACGCAGGACACCATTACTCGTCGCGTCTACTGTAAGACGACGAGGGACGATGATCGGAGTTAGAGGGGCGGTCTAAGCAATGAAGCGCCATCATCGAGAACGTGACCCGAACGCAGGCAAGCGCGTGAGGGCAGACGTTGACGGTTATGTTACTTTTGCGAATTTCTGTATAGGTAACATAATTCGACTCTCGAAGCTATTCATTACTTAACAAGAAATGAAAATTCAAAATTAAAAGATTCCAAACCAAGTTACTTCACGACGTTATCACCCGAAGACGATTGTGGATACTAACAATCGAAACGTCATGAAGTAACTTGATTTGGAATCTTTTAATTTTCATTTGTTGTTAATAATTTTTTAGTTTTCATCTCGTGTTAATAGTTCAAGTTTATTTATTTTTTTGGTTATTGCTTGTATTTTATTTCATTGTAATTTCAGTTTTTTTGCTTAATATAATTGAAAACCTTCATGAAAATTTTAGGAAATGCTATTATCTGACAATTAAAATCTGTTTTTATGTTAATCAAATGTCGCCCGCTATGAACGACATTCCTCAATAGTAGAAAATTGTTTGAGATGAGAAATAACGAGGTCTTGCCCTTCAACGTGCGATTTCTTGCACGTTAAAAAGTAAAAGGGAAAATTTATTGCATTATTACAACAAAGTTGACAGTAAATTGTTCATCTCATGGAAATATATTCGCTGAAATCATTCAATCATCTCTTTCTCATAGCTTTAATTCTGAAATAGCAGTAAAAGAAAAAGAACCACCAGCAGAAAGTTCAGTTTGGCAACCGAAAAATTTTTCAACTCCCAAAAGTTCATTGATGGAACCCTCTGATATTATGCTTCATGATCAACCAAAGCCATTCATCAATAGCAAGGAAAACTTCTAAGCAGTAAGAAGTACTTGAGTGAGAAAAGCTGTGTAGAAATTGGATGTCTGGATAAAAAAAGGAAATGTTTCATACATTCGTCCATTTTCTTCATGACTTACTCGTACTATTAAAATGGCATAAAAGAGGACAGATATAATTATCAGTCATGTATGTCGTTCCTGTTATAGTCATTTGATATATTCATTAGGAACTGAATATTGTTATCGTTATTATTAACAATAACCACCTGTAATGAACCATCATAATAATCAATAACTTCAGAAAATATTCAATAAATACTTTACTGAATATTTATAGGTAATGGATTTCCCCATGAGTAAAAAAAAACAAAACATAAAAAATATATTTATTTCTTCCTAAAATATATTCAATCTCAAAATACAAGTATGAAATACCAGTCTGATTCATAAGTCAACAAATGATAAAATATATATTTAGGGTGGTTTTCAATCGATACTTTTACATAGAGTCGAAGTGGCCCAGTCAGTAGCCGGCCATCTTAAAGTCTGAGATAAAGTCGTCAGCCGAGGATAGGTATGATCGAAGGCCCGTGTGATACTATACCACCCGACAATGCTTTTACATTTCATTTTACTATTAGATTCCTCTTTTACAGATCTTATTTTTTCGAATATTCAAGTCACCCCATTGAAAATATTTCTCAAATTTCACATAATGACATTTACAATCTTAAACACGATATACCTCCTACTTGACACAAAAACCTATTTTTCATCCAACAAAAAACTAGCAGCTATTATTGCCTAAAATTATCATTTCTTGTATGTATATATACACAAGTAATTAATTACTCTGTATTATAATTCACTCAGAAACTTAACAAAGTTAAATATTAATTGATTTTTCAATTGATAACATCACTTTAACAACAAATACAAAGTGTAGATAATACTTCTTGAAAAATTTCATATCAATTTCATTTCAAAGATATGCTTCCTTCGATATGTTTTAGCTACCTACAGTCAGTCTGACCCATATCTCATAATCACATTCTGGCAATACAATAAATATAAACATTTTTGGCAAGTATTGAATAGCCAACTAAATTAACAGAGTAACACACATTATCGTTCTCCTCCATCGATCAGTAATTTCTTAGAGGCACACTACTACTGCACCAATTCACCAGTAATTGATGTTTATTACCATTAATATTACTACTGAATAACAATTCAAAACCCAGGAAACAGCCCTTGTGAATTATAAATGAAGCCAATTTCAGGAATATTTATAGTTTTTTTTCCATACTGAACCAGTCCACACTTTGATGTCAAAAGTAAATATTAAGCTTCTTCAAAACAAATCTCAAGGATTACTCATTAAAATATATAATCGGCAGTGGGTAATTTTTATAAGTACATAGTTTACCTTCTCAATATAGTGCCCAAGTGCCCTACAATGGAAAACCTTGGGGTCAACCAATTTTAAAATAAGGTAATCACATAAATTCTAACTGTTTCATCAAAATTTTGATTGTAAGACTTTTTGTATGTTTATGAGAAATGAGTCGTCTTGCAATCTAACATTAACTCCTTTCTTGTCTTTCTTCATGCACATTGAGAATCTCTCTACTTGTATAAGGAGGTGGTGGTTCACTGACTATCCTGTTACTCCTCACTACGTCCACATATGAAGGAGGTTGATCACCGAATCCCTCAGTTACCACGGATGACGTAAATAGTAAAGAATCGCTCACTTCTGAAGTATCTATTATAATATTGGAACGAGGTGTTCGTGAATAATTGCGAACACTATAAATATTGGTCGGACTGATGTTGGCACGAATTATGTTAACATTTGTTTGGTTGCGAAGAGCTATGTTCTCACAAAGACTATGGCGTTGCTGTTGTAGAGCTGTTTTCTTGGCGAAAATCATCACTTTTGATACTATGAGCAGAAGTAGGACGATTGAAAATAGTATGCTCACAATACCTTAAAAATACAAGAAGGATATTAATTATAAAGTTGTAATAAAGTTTGTACAGAATATCAATACCATTTATAAAACTTTTGTGAAGCCTAGTGAACAATCTGATGCTGAAGGAAATACTTGATTAACTAAATATCACCTAATTATCAGGTTGTTTCAAGAGTTTTGTCAGTTTTAATGTCATTTAATGTGTTTTTGTAGCTACATACCACAATAAATATTAATCTACTGTATCGTGGTATATACTGATAAATAGAGAATTTTGTACTCTATTGATTGATGCTGTTCTTTTTTTCAAAAGTTTAATTTTTCGCCGGCTTTCAGCTCAATACTATATGATGTCATTAAGCGATTTCCAGCCAATTTTTCTCTACGAATTCAAACAGCCCAAAAAATTGAACAGGAATTTGGCAATGATAGTGGTAATCAACGCACTGTTTGACGTTGGTTTGCGAAATTTTGTTCTGGAGATGAGCCCCAAAGTGATCGACCTACAGTAATCCTGAACGAAGAACCTGGTGGAGACTGACCCTACACAAACGGTGTCTGGATATGAAGAAATTTTATAACTATAAGAAAGTGAAAAGAAAAAAACTTGCCCAATGACCGTTCAACATGGCCATAAAATAAAAATCAAAAACCATAATCTGAAAGGAAAAATAATATACTTACAAACTGATATGAATAAATATCGCGCTCCATTCTGCTGACTATGACTCATAGTGGGATATTCTAATTCCTCATAAGCTACAAAATCAAAGTTGAAATTTGTCAATTTTACTGTTGTATATGCATATCAGTAATTATCAGAGAGGCTCGAGCTAAGTTTGTGAATTTTCTATCATTACTTGCCATATGCTAATCACGAATTTGAAAGTAAAGTTTGGCGCAAACATCAACTTTCGGAGATATGAGAATTCAAAAATCGAAAATGTCCAAAAACTGATTCAAGATTTTACTTTTAGGAAAGGAACTAGTGAAAAGCCACCTTCTTTTCACGACTACATGTTTCGGACGTGAATAGAACTATAACACAATTTAATAGTTTTCATTTGCAATAGGAAACCCTAATATACAAACATTTCAACATATTCATAGTAATAAGGAAAATACGGTTCATAATTACTAACATAATACATTGTTTACCTTACATGAACAAATAATCTCAAGTAGACCAATCTTTAAAGGCACCCATGGGTATTATTATGTAAGATTATCTTGGTTTTGGAAAATCTGCAGCTGAGCACTATGATTCAAATGGAGAACAGTAACACAATAAACAAAGTGTGGCTGTATTATTGCCTTATAAACATTAATTTTAAACTATACTGAAAGAGAAAGGGAGATATGCGCAAAAAGTATAGTACTTGATGGCATATTCAAAATTATTATTGAATAACAATTGTCTAATTTAAAACCCAGATATTTCACAGTATTAGTAATGTCAATTATTTCATTATTGATTCTAACTATTGACCTTGGTCTAGACAAATAATTAGCCAGTCAAACATATAAAGAGCTATGTAATCCATACCATACCAGCTTTATTAACAATTTTTCTGTCTTTTGTTTTGAATGGCCTTATTGAGTCAAGGAACAGTTACTACATAGTTATCCTTGTCCAATGCATTTTTAAGTTATCCCTAAAGACAGCTGCGGGACTGAATCAGTTGGATGTTTTTGTGAAAACCTGACTGATTGTCTACTAAAATTAAATTTCTTTCAATATGTTCAAATATTTGATTGTGGACAGCCAATTCCAAAAGTTTCACAAGTGGGAGTAGTGTTTATAAATTGCATTTTACTTGTTTTTATATATTAGAAACTTTAGGAATTGGTAGGATAGTACTGACACTCAAGGCTTCAGAGACTATTATACCTATTAGTAGGACATATTCAAAAGATTCAAAATCACAAGTCCAGTTGTTTTCAAAAATATGCTCAACCAGCATTCACGTCAAAATCTCAAATTTTGATATTTTTTCTTCCAATCATAATTGTAAATATAACCTTTTTTGGAACATATATTCTAAACATCAACGTTTCACTAGATTTTTGATCATTAATTGGTGGCAATTGGTATAAAAAAAAAATGTGTTACCAGGATTTGAAAATTTTACACAGCATGAGGTGAGTGAATGAATATCTTCAGTACATGATTTTACAAATTTTTGTTGCCAAAAATGAGTCTCTGAAAACATCAATTTTCAATCACTTGAAAGGATGTATCTCTGAAAGCTGAAATTTGCACTAAATTGTGACTTCAGTGTGAGCCTCTCTGCCTGATAATCATCCTACCTACCTTCTGAAATTATTGACTGGCAACATTTAGGCCTATTTGTTACAGTACAGTTCAAGTCATGTTGCCTATCACAACACCAAACACTTGGTATACATCTTCCATCTTCACATGGAATTTTGTCTAAAAAAATGTATAAAAAGTATACTTGAAATGAGGTATAAAAAAAACTACCTCTACAAGGATCGCCATTGCACTGTTCAAAAGACTCATCAGATTCATCTTTACAATCAGGTTTACCATCACACACATAGTGGGGTATAATACATAATCCATTAGATACACATTGAAACATTTGGTCATTACAAAATATTGTTTCTCTCATGGGTCGAAAATCATTTTTTTTAACATTATCAATTACCAATATAGTTATATTCTTAGACAAATTGAACTTGTGACTGATGCAGTAATAGTTTCCTTTATCCTCAGCTAACAAGGGACTGAATCTTTTTTCTGATTTGTTGATGTCACGAATACTATTTATAATTTTATTCAAACTGAAATAAAAAAAATCACTTTTTGATTTTACTTTGGATTTGTTACTGATGTTATATACCTTGTTTGATTTGATAAGTTTTCTCCTTTTACCCAAGTAAGATGATCATCAATGGAATTATTTGTGTCATTGTTTACTATAAGTTCACATAATAGAGAAAATGATGTTCCAACTTTTTCTTCAACTACATCAGTGACTGGTATGTAGAATTCGTTATAATTCTTCACTATTTGTAATTGCAGTTCAGCTAGAAAATTGGAAAGAAAAAACAGGCATTATTTGTTTTATCAGTTTTGAAAATAAAATACATAACCTTGGTAAACTCCAAGACAAGGTAGATATATTTATTTTATACTCACCTGATACACTAATTATGCCTAAAATTAAAATATGTATTAAAAGACTATACATTTTAAGACATTTCCAATTATTGTTTTTATTGAATTGACAGAAAGATAGGTGGAATAGAAATTAGAAACCAATTTGAATTTTCTATTTACAAAAGTCACAAAACCATTGACGTGTCTATATCCACGGTAGCGTAAACGTAAGTATAATAGCCTTAAGGTTAAAGTTAGGAGGAGTTAGACAAAGGTAACAAAGTGGTTTTACCTTTTTGGATCTAAGCGAGGCATTCGATCTTGTCAACCATCAAATTCTTTCAACAAAACCAGAACTGCACGGTTTCAGAGAAGTGGTACATGATTGGCTTAAAAGTTATCTGACAAACAGGATGCAGTATGTTCAAGCAAACAATCACACTTCGTTAAAAACAACAAAAGACGTAGGGGTTCCCCAGGGTTCTGTTTTGGGTCCTCTGTTATATCTGATATACGTGAATGACATCTTTAATGAAAGTTGTATAATGTATGCAGACGACACCTGACACCTCCGTCATAGCTACAGGGAGCAATGTAGAGCAAACAGTCTTGAAGGCCAATGAAGAAATCAAAATATCTGAGGAATGGTTCTCTTCAAATGGATTAGTTTTGAACATGGAGAAGACAACTTTCATAAGATTTAGTCAGTCAAATAATAAACTCGACCACAGCTTGTTGCTGAAATCTAACGGCAGATTATCACTCAAGCACCTTCTACGAAGTTCCTTGGGCTGTATGTGAATGAACGATGTACAAGGACTACCCATATAAATGAAGTGTCCAAAAAACTAGCTCCAAAGTGTTATCTCCTGAACCAACTCAGGAAGACCGTCGAAAAATCAGTACTGATGATAATATATTTTGCACACTTTCAGTCAGTAATGACATATGGAATCATAGTATAAGGAGTATCACAGAAGGCCAATAGGGTACTCAAACTCCAGAAAAGAGCAGTTAGAAATATCGTTGGAGTGGCCAGGAGAGTACCTAAGCTGTAAGAATATATTTGTACAGCTGAAAATCCTGACTTTCCATTCTTTGTATGTCACGCATATACTGATATATGCCAAAACAGAGTTGGCCTCATTCAAAGCGCTGGGAAACATTAGATATCACACAAGAAATGCAGCAATCCTGGAAGTGCCGAATCACCGTCTCCAAAAAACAGAAAGTTGCCCAAAATACATGGCAATAACTTTGCTTAATCACCTACCAAACTGCTACAAAGATCTTCCTTTGAATAAATTTAAAATAATAGTCAAAAACATGTTATTAAAAAAGCTTACTAGTCTATAAGTGAGTATTTGGAAGACACAGATTTTAACTAATTATACATTTTATGTATGCATGCGTATTTTCATATTTTATATTTTATCAAACCACTTGTTTTTATTGCTTTCAGATGTTTTTATGTATGATCTGTAATCTGTTTATGAGTCAAGTAATATCATGCTAGACATAATCTAATGAACTAATAAATTATAATAATATTTTTTTTTCACCGTAGTGTGCGCTGGTCAGGCCCTATCCCCGAAGCCCCGATACATTTGGGTATCGGGGCTTCGGGGATAGGGCATGATCACTTACCCCACGGTGTGGGGTAAGTGATCATATTGGTCCGAGAATCATGTGCCCTGAGCAAACGCAGTGAGCCAAGAATGACAGCCTTCTGCATCTGTGCGGCTAAGATTTCTGCCTTAGTGCGGCAAGCC